>MU399968.1:0-79566 GCA_022578945.1 Hypoxylon fuscum
AATATTTTTAAATAAAAAAATTATTTATTAATTAATTATTTAAAAATTATTATAAAAAAAAATTAATAAAAATTATAAAAAAAAATTAAAAAAAATTAAAACCGGATTAAAAAAAAAAATTAAAATAAAAAATAAAAAGTTAAAATATTAAAAATTATTATATTAAAATAAAAAAATAATAAAAATAAATAAAAATAACGATATTTTAAATAACCTAAGGTAAATAAATAAAAGACTTTAAGCTCGATAACCTAGGTGTTATCTGGTTCGAATTCTAACCCAAGACTACTACGGCTTAGGCTAAGCTACATACAGCTAGGGCCTAGGAGACTGTCGTGGAGAAAGTTCGAGACCCTTTATTTTTGTTATTAGATTCGTCTCCACTCATATCTCATTTCTCTTGACTCAATCCCACGCCCCGCTGTCGACTCCTATCAATACTATGTAAAATGCCGTTTTCGAGGACGAGGACTGGCTGTTTCACCTGTAGAGAGGACGGCTACAAATGCGACGAGCAGAAGCCATTCTGCGGTCGATGTGTTCGACTTCAGAAAACATGTAAAGGCTACGGGGTTAGGCTCAAATGGCAAGCCCCTCAGGGGACACCGAACTCCAAGGCTCCCAAGCGGAAGCGACAACAGAGATCGTGTTCTAGCGATGAGGCTGCCTCGACACCCTCTAGTGTCTGCATCAGTCCATCGATCAGGCTGGATCCATCGTGTATCGTACCGAACGATATCAACCCGGTGAACCGATACCTTCTTAATCACTGGTCGACGATATTAGCCACAATAGTTTCTATGGTGTCGGCTCCTCAAAACCCATTCCTTATTCATCTCACTCCAATGATTCCACATTCGACGGCCCTTCGCTCTGTTTTATGTTCCATAGCAGCTTGTCACTTGGCAATATTACGACATGACGATTCACTTCATACCTTGGCAACTCGCCACCGCCTTGCCGCTGTCTCAACTTTACGGCAAACTATTCAGACTGCTAGCCCGGAATTGTCACTTGCTACGATTCTAATGCTACAGGTCTCCGATAGACTTTTCATCATGGACACTGGCGTCGACCATCTGTCCGGAGCAAAAGCAATCATCAGTCAGAGGGATGCCAATACGTGGAACAGCCAGAGTGCCTCGTTTCTCCTTAGCCTCTGTTCATACCACGATATCCTGGCCTCGGTTTCCCGCGGCACTAGTCCAGTCTTTGAATTCGACGGCAAATTTCCGATCGAGGGTATGGAATCCATGAAGGAACTCACCTTCGTATTACAAGTCGTTGGGCAGATCAGTAAGATGAGAACCCAAGATCCGGAAGATATTGATGCACAAGGTCACGCCATTGAAGCAATACTTGATGCGCTTGATCAATCGGAGAATGCCACGGAGGATGTTAGACACACGATACAGGCATATAAACATTCTGCATTCATATACCTTTATCGGGTCTGGCGCAATCAAGGCGCACCACATCCTTCACCATTGAGGCATGCTCGGAGCTGCCTCGCCCATCTCGGTCTTGTTCCGGTCGCCTCGCCTCTCGTCTCAGCCCAGGTCTGGCCGCTCTGGACAGCTGGGTGTGAATCCATCGACGATGACCAACGCCAGCTCGTTCGAGGCAGAATCGATGCCATGTATGAAGCTCGCCATCTGCCGTCGTTGCGACGAATCAAGCAAGATATCGAGGAAGTCTGGAATATTAAAGACGAACAGCGGAATCTGATTGGAGTTGATAATGTTGACTGCATTAAAGCCATACTCCGAACTCGACAGCGGGAAGCCGATATTGCCTAAGACTTTATCTCGCACCTCCTATGAGAGGTACCCCAGGGTGATGCCAGAGTTACGAGTGCTCGTGCATAGCCATAGTCCACCCATGTATGCCCTTATCTCGACCTTACATTGAGGAGGGGTGACCCATTAAGAGAGGCCGGCATATCGCGGGGTATTCTTCAACTGAAACATCCATCGCAAACGGCGGGACAGCGGGGCGATAGTCCACGTTAATTGATACTAAACCTCCCAGCTCCCCTCCCCCGTTCCAACCACGGAAGATCATCACATCATTTTAAGGCGAAACGATCACAAGGCCAATCATCGTAATTACCTATCCTCACTGTTCAGTACCTATCTAATCGTCCGCACATGCCCCTTGCCTACTACGTAGGAATTGGTCATGGCCGTTAATGTTGTTGGAAAAAGCGTCGCGAACTCGCCCGATGGTCGTGTGGTGACGATTTCAGGTAGGTACATTGTGGTGTAAGGGGTTAAGTGTGAGTTTTTACCGGTCTACATACTTATAATGAAATACTTACTACATGAATAGGAAATTAACAACGTTCGAGTTTTGCTTCACTAAATCCCATTCACTAAGGCGTCTATTAAGGAGTTTGACATTTATGTTACATGAATAAATTCCACGAAATGTACAAAAGGGGGCGTAGAATGTCCAATGCTACCTACAGGCTACATGCACCTAATAACGAGCTCTAAATCAGGATTTTGTTGCCTCTGTATTGCGCCAGGTTTGGTATTTTCGGGGCCTTTTCGGAGATAGATCACCTAGAAAAACGACCTAGACCAACGCCTATCTCCTGATCTTCCAACTACAGACATATTTCTGACGTAGGCTTAATCTTGGCAGCGCAGCGGGCAAACTAAAGCCCCCTAAAATCACACCACACACAGTGAAAGGCGACTTCAATTCATCCGACTTTGATCATTTCTGGAAAACTTGCTAGCATATCCATCATGCCACTGGGGCGATCACGTTAAGGCAGAACAATCACGGTTAGGAAATATGAAAGGAATAACCAATAACTCTTAGGCCAGTGTAAAATATTGAGTTACCTGCTGTAGACCACCGAATTCATAATATGAACGACATGAAAGGACTTCACATCTGCCAATCGAGATAGAATCAACAATGCGCGGAGCATTCTGAGTTTCTTCCACATCATGAACTCCACAATAGCAGAACGCCGAGCGACGCGAGAGTACGATATCCTGCTCCTTGGGGCTACTGGCTACACCGGATCGCTCACGACGGAACATATCGTTCGATATCTTCCAACTGAGCTGAAATGGGCCATTGCTGGTAGATCAAGGGTGAAGTTGGAGGCTCTTGCGAAGAAGCTGAAGGCCCTGGACTCTAAACGATCGCAACCAGGTTAGTGATCTACTCGCCTAACGTATGGTGTGTCTTACTTTAATCCGAACGAACTGACCTGAATGGTACATGTAGCAATCGAGGTAGTCTCGCTTGACGATCGCAGCCACCTTGATCCAGTTATTAAGAACAGTAAAGTCTGCATTAGCGTGGTCTCGTACTGTGAGGTCGGTGAAATTGTGGTTCAGTCGTGTATCGAGAATGGGACCGACTACATCGATGTGTATGTCCTCTTTTATAGGGATGCATCCATCTTCACTGTTGCTAATCCTATGCTTCAGGGCAGGAGACATCTCGCTACTTCGAACCTTTGTAGACAAATACCACGAAGCTGCCGTGAATGCTAGAGTTGCGGTAAGTAGCAACTTCTGGATTATGTGAAGCGCTCGATAGACTAATATGCCTTGATAATAGCTTATCCACGCTTGTGGCGCTTTTACCGGACCGCAAGACCTCCTTACCTGGGCTACTACTCGTGAACTGGCCGAGAAGAAGTCGCTGAAAACGAAGGAGGTGATCCTATCCGTAACAGAGCTCGAGTGAGTGTTAAGCCACTTCCATCTTCACTTATCACCATATGCTCACAGAATCCCATGCATTAGACTTGCTCCGAGTGGTGGATCTGTCAACTCGATGATGGCTGAGAGTAACTACGATCCTCTAGCCCTCGAACAAGCAAAACAACCATGGGTATTATCACCTATTGAGGGTTCGCAAGCCTCACCTTCAACCAATTTTCTAGGCATACGTCAGGAGTATACACTTGGCCTGCTATCAGCGTCCTCGATCAGTGCAGGGCAAAACCGTGCATTAGTGCACAGGACCTGGGGCTTACTTAAAGGCACCGATCAAGACTATGGGCCAAATTTTCAGTATAACGAGTACGACAAGGTATCTTCTACAGCAGCGGGGTTATTCCGCATACTGAGCAATGCTCTCCTTGACACGGTTCTGAAGTTTGGCCTGGTGCGGAGTATTGCGAAGTTATTCCTCCCAGCCCCTGGTGAGGGACCCGATGTCGAGAAGACGCGGCACTCGCGGATAAAATTTGAGGCCGTCGCTATCGCAGATACGGGTGACGATAGCAAAGCCCCTCGCGCGTATGCAAGTTTTTCGTATCCTTCAGGTGCATACCACATGACAGCGCTTTTTCTAGCACAGGGCGCCGCATCGTTACTCTACACTAGGAGCCTCGAATCCGAAGTGGCCGGTGGTTGCCTCACCCCAGCTTTCTTGGGGGCGGATCTTTTAGGAAGAGTCCAGGCAGCCGGCGCGACTTTCAGAGTGGACTTGATTTAAAAATGTACACGCACGGCTGCGAAAGTGGGCTAATAGGTAATAGGTCTATGAATTTGTTGCGTAGTGGGCTGTGATATATGAATAAACCATTCAAGCTTGGTCAATTGCATTCTTCCGCGGCATAGTGCTTAACAGCTTACTCACCATTATGTGTGGAACATAGGCCACCACGTTGGACCTTCATGGTACCATATCTCTCTATTCCTGTCGGTTACCCGCCATGGAAAAACACCTCTGTCCCCTTGGCCTTGACTCTAGGCTCTAGAGGTCAGGATACAGTTTTCTGACTTAACTTCCCTACCACTTTTGCAACGACGGCAACCAGCTCATCTGGCATATTTATGAAAGGGCTATGTCCGGACTTGATAGTTGCTGTGATGACTCCTGGACCTAATCTTGCCGCCATTTCTTTCTGGGTAGGTACATGTAGTGCCTTGTCTTCAGAGCAGAAGATATATCCGCAAGGCACACCCTCCGACCATGGCTCATACATTGAAATCCCATCAAACAGAGCCGCAGAAGTGTGCGAAACCTCTTGATTCCACTTCGATTGGCTTTCTTCGTCGAGGTCATTGTATAGAGCCGCTGCTGATACTTCTTTTCGGATGAAAATCCGATCGCCCTACAACCGGTTAGGGACCATATAGATATTACATTCAACTATTCTTTCTACTTACCTGCATCTCTATCCATGGCTGGGGAGGGCCTTTGTTAATCTCTACCAATGACTTGCCCTTGGGTATAGCAAATGCTGAAAGAAAGATGACGCCGTCGATGTTGTCGAATCCGACAATGGCGTTGTTACCTGAGACCCCACCAGAAGAATGACCCAACACGACAACCTTCTTACCGGCATCTCTAAAACGAGCTATCACAGATCGAATGGCTGTAACATCTTCCGGTAATCCTGGGAGGGGGGTTGCAGTGCTCCCTATTGAGGGCAACTTGACATGCTCAGCTGGATAGCCTGCCGCACGAAGTCTCTCCACAAACCGATCCCACGAGTTGGCATTCTGCCACGAACCTTGCGCAATGACGATAGCTGGCTTCTTAGACATGACTAATATCGATCCGAGGGTGTCTGATTATTTGGTAGAAGACTGTGGTAAACTATATACGGTGATGGGAAGAATCAGGTCATCCAGATTTTGTATCACGACTTGCATTCAGGTTCCCGCCCCTTTTAAGCTCGGACTTCTATATTGGATTATATATAGATACCTAGACCTGTTTTCGATGCTACCCAAGCATTAGTAATTCAAAAATTCGGACTTAGACGGTAGTTTCAATTTCCATGCTGTGCCATCTATAGTCCATATTTATGTCGTGTTGCGTTGCAATATTTCGCTCCCCAGGTAGACTGTACTCATTTTTGTCTGAATCATAGTAGACAACATGGTTTCTTCAATTTGTATTTTGATGATTCTTTAGTAAAGTTAGGATGCCATTTGAAGCCTGCATGGGTATTAAACCAAGGCCGTGGTCGGTAAGAAGGCAAAGCGCGAGCCGAATAGAGGCGGAAGCCGGTACTATCATTAGTAGCGAATGCCGCCCCAGGCTATAGAACCAAGACTCTATTCTAACAAAATGACAGGAGAACAGGAATATCTACGTTGGCATTTATTGTTCTAGTATAGAAAGGACTACATGAACATCGACGAAATCAACATTGTAAATATTTTCTCGTACTGAAACGGTCTGGTCTGGTTGGCACGCAATACGGCTTATACCACGTTTAGCTTCGCCTTTGGTTTCGGTACAGCCTGTCACCGTTGTAATAGAAATGTGGCTTTGCTAACATCATTCATCAGCGGAGGTGTCATACCCAAGTCCGGATTCATACGATAGGAGCGACCAGCCAGACTAGGTCTTTCAGAAATTTGCTTATACCACGTTGTCCATCGTTTTTCAGCATCCAAGTTGAGCTCGATCTGGTTCTTAACTATCGTGAACAGCATCTTAAAGAAAGATACTTTCGGGTACCAGGGGGAGGACCTTGGCAACCATCTTTAACGTTTTCGAATATGTTGTCCACCTGATCCTCGTACTTCTTTTGGAGCCCAGTGCCGACTGATCAACACAATTATCACGATGTAGACCTTGGGAGCATAGGAGAGAACTGTGTTATGGTACGAAGGCCCTATCTACGAACTAACGGCCACGAGCAGGTCCTGGGTCCCTATATGCAAGCCTCCTTTGTCCTGGTTATGAAGACCTTAATGGCTTTAATATATCCCCTGGTCCCTGGTAGCTTAAGATGTTAGACTCCTAACAACGATATCCTAGATAATTTACTAGTTGTTAACGAGTGCAAGGCCTCGAGATTCCTCCGTGGCCATATCAGTTGGGTTGCCGTGCAAAATCGCGCCGTCAATAAGCTGTAGGCTTTTCTCGGTGAGGTACTTCCGCTTCCCATATTTTTAAATTTCTCTTGTAGGCGCAATGATCTGTATCTAGTATACTCCAATTTAGGTGTAGGTAATTCCATCAACTTCTTGGTTACCAAATAAATAGGAGCTAGGTATCTAGGCCCTAGGGCCTGCTGGAGAGCATTAACAAAAGGCTTGATCTTGTAATTGCTCTTTTTAATGAACAGTTCCAAGTGCTTGATGTCATGACATTTCTGTGCTTAGCGGCGAGTGAACACCTAGATGACGAGATTCTAACATAGTAGATATTGAATCAGTGTAGGTAAAGTTCTTTGGTCACTACCCTGCAGTTACCCTGTAGTTATACCCCGCAGAGCGGGGTAAAGACGGCGGACGAAGTGTAAGCATTCTATACCTACACATCACTAAGGCATTATACCTTGTTCATTAGATCATCGTTAATATACACTTCTTTTACTTAGAACAGTATCCTTATAATAGCTACCCTATAGTTAGTTTTATTTTATCATTCCTATAGTAATCGAATTCGCTGATTATTATCTTTTTTTTTTTTTAAAGCGTAGTTTTTTATTATTACCTGTTCTCTTACAGGGTAGCTAGATGATTACAGTCTACCCCTTTAAAGCCTTTTAACTTTTATTTAATATTTACTGGGGCGCTCAGTCTTTCAGCTTTATACACATTATCAGAGCTAGTAAGGCATAGCTGTGAGCTGGAATGTAAGCAATGGGAATTTTAAACTAAATAAAGGATTTAAGTAATAACATTACCTTTTACGTCGTCACCTTAATTCACCATAAATCTATACGTGTACAAGTTCACAGTGGCCCAAATACGGCCACGCCATGCTCCTTGGTATGGCTATAGAGCGAGAGCACTTGTAGCACATCTCACACCTCTTATGGTGCGTGCATGATGTCAAATCGACTACGGGCACAGTTCGGCCGAATTCCCGAGGAACGGAGGAACAAAATGTTATTATCACGACCGGGAAGTCTGCAAAGTCATACAAAGGGGTTACCAAGACTGCTAAACGGATCTACCACTAAAATATATCAGACTCATTTTCATGGCCTATTGCCTATTTCAGGAACTCATATATGGTAGAGATCTAGAATCTCTTACGCTTGTCTCTTTATGCATAGTCCGAGATACTCATTGCACGTATGCAGTAATGCAGCCGCGGAGAGAAGCATGAATGTAACGTCGCCCACCTACTTCTAAATTCATCCAAAACTAATGCGGGCGATGTAGTATCGGTCTATCAATCAAGTCAGTTCCGTGACGAGATCCCCAAGCATTTCAAATAGGCTAATTAATTGCTTGCAGTATTTATACAAGATCGACATATGTATCTGGATTGGGCTTCTCTGTCGACATCATGGCTTCTTACTTTAGTCTTGTCGTTCTGCTCCTAGCTGCGGTCCACAGCGTAATCGCCGCAGTGTCATTCACCGTCCCTAAGCAGGCGCATACAGGAAGTTATCGATATGCGCCCCTAGATCCAGCGCCAGTTGGCATATCGTAGGTTATAGAAGCAAGATACTGTACTGTCATTCGTCACTGACTAATGTTAATACCTGTAGCTTCGAGTTCTTTGCTTTCCCGTCATATTTCACCAACGTCAGTGCCACGAATCAGTGTCTTTCCAACTGGAAAGACTTGACCGGGGTCTGGCCGCCAATACGCATTGGAGGCACCACACAAGATCGGGCTCAATATGATTCCAAGACTTCGGCATACGTCGTATACAGTGTTTCCAACCCAGCTGACGCACCCGCGAGTTTGACATTCGGCTCGACCTTCTTGACTCTGGCAGGAAGCTATGCTGGTAGCGTAGTAGTTGGGTTGAATAGGGGCAAGAACAACATCCAAAATACGATTGATGCGGCCAAAATAGCCGTATCCCAGGTAAAGAACTTGCTTGCTATTGAGCTCGGGAACGAACCGGAGTGTAAGTCCATTTGTCGACTTCTTAGATATTCGACAATTTACATCATCATAGCTAATTACGTCCTAGACTACTCTAGAAATGGCCAGCCCATTGCTTCGGGGAGCTGGTCGCCGGCAATTGATGCTGCATCGCAGAATAATTGGGACATTTCGGTCGGAAAAGCTGTGAACAAGGCACCAATCATCCAAGCCGGCAACTCCAACGATTCCCCTCCAACATGGGGAGCAGCAGAGTTGATTGCAACCGAGAACGCAACGGTTAAGCAATACGTCAAAACATACGCGCATCATAATTATCCTGGTGGCACTGTTACGTCCCTTATGAGCCACAAAGGTATATCCAGCAATCTGCACGTTTTTGACGCCGATGTAGCAGCTGCTTTGAAGGAGGGTAAACCATATGTTTTTGGAGAGACAAATTCAGGTACGTTTCGCTATGATTATCTAACGGATCTACCTCTACTCAATTCTGACTTCGTGATGAATAGTATCCGGTGGAGGAGCTGCTAGCGTATCACCGACTTTCGGGGCAGCGCTGTGGACCATGGACTACGTTCTTCGTGCCAGCTACAGCAATATCTCACGGACGTATTTCCACCACGGGACGGTAGGCAACTGCCAGTACTGCTTTTGGGGGCGCTACAGCATGGGGGCGCCTTATTACGGAGCATACACTGCAACTGCATTCCTAGCGAAAGCCTCTTATCTTACGGCCCTTGACGACGGTTCTAATAACTACGCAGCCTATGTTTCATTCAACTCGGACGGTGCACCGCTGCGGGCACTTTTATATAACTCTGACTACTTTAGTGGAAGTGGTAGCCGGTCAAGCCAGTCTTTCACGCTTAGCGGTTTGAATGGAAGCTCGTTAAAGGCCAAGAGATTAACGGCAGATAGTGCCCAGTCTAGGGTGGACCAAGGCGGGAAGGCGACATTTGGCGGCCAGACTTTCACTGACGGGGGTTGTACACCCGCTGGCACTGAGGCTGTGGAGTCCTTGGCGGTGTCTAATGGGCAAGCCACGGTCACGCTGAAAGCCAGTGAAGCTTTGTTAGTATACTTGCAATAACTACATAAAGCTAGCTACCTATGCAAGGTACCCAAGTTACGCAATAGTCTAGGACAGCTTGTATACCTATGTATGTTGGTTCTACTCCCTAATCTGAATTCCTGCATCATTTTAGAGGCTCCCATTGCGCTGCAGGTCCATATTGTTAGGGAGAATATGGTCGTGCTCCCCATAGACTATGAGATGATCAATTACTGTTAGGAGTTTAGCATCTTAAGCCATCGGGGACCATAAGATCTATTAGAGCCATCAGGAACTTCAGAGTCAGGGCAAAGGAGGCTCGTATATATGGACCCGGGACTTGTCCGTACCCGCTAGCTTGAAGACAGGGCCTTTTATACCGTAACAGAGTTCCATCCTATGCTCCCAAGGTCTGCATCGTGACAATTACCTTATTCCATTAATGCAACACAAAACATTATGTTATTAAAGTAATGAATAGTCCACTCCTCACACTCGTTAAACGAGGTTACTTGGTATGTCCAAGCAGGAGACAACCTTAAAGCTTTGAAACTTACGTATATGCATGCATGATATGCATACGCATAATTATCTGTGTTAGTTAGCTGACTGGTTGGACTGCTAACAGACGTGAACTACGCGTCGCTATACAACGCAGTAGAGTTACATAAGGCTTCAGTTATTACGAATTATTTCAGCTGGCCCAGGGTTAGCTGTTAAATGCCTTGAGCGTCTGCATATGGCAGGTGACCAGTAATGTGGTCTATGCTACCCGTTCGCCCGCATCTTGGCTTGGGGCGGACTTGGCGTTGAGACATCAGTGGAGGCTATGCTGTAATGAAGTCGTTCTTCGGAGTCGAATTACACAAAGGATACGACTATGGCTTACGTGGTCCATGTAACCTAAGTACCCTAAAAGAATTGAAATTATACTGCTTTATACTCGTGTAAAAGGATCTCAACCTCTGTTGTGTTACAACTTAGTTGAAATGCCACGCATCGAAGCCAAGCTACTTGCCCAGCCACCATCTTCCGAAATCGGGATGTTGAAAAGAGACAATACTCGTGCTGTCGTTCATTCTTGGCTTGGCTCATGACTGGTGGCTGTGTGTATCCCTCTACAGGATAACACGTCAGTCCTGCAACTATCATCGATCTTGGGCTTACGAGTCAAAGATCGTCATCGCTCTAATAATAATAAAATACAATAGGCAGCTAATACTGTTACTGAATGAGTGCGTACCACGAGAACTAGAATGTAACTCAAGACTTAAATTCAACTGCCTCTTCCATGCTTAGGTATATATATGTCCCATACACTTCCAGCTATTGTATATAGAAGAGGATAATTTACCACTTCCAAACTTCAACAGTCTATTCAACCATGCATCTAGGAGCCGTTCTAATCACGCTGTTCTCGGCAACCTTCAGTGTCGCCGAAAACACGGTCGAAACCAACGACGTGCCCAATACGTGTTTGGCAGCATGCCAGTTCACGATTGATCTGTCTGCTCGATGCGACCAGGAGACCGACGGCGATAGCGGGTACCGCACCTGCGTATGTGGTGCCGCCGACTCTCAGATTCGCCTAACAGAGTGCGCAACCTGTGTCAAGGACAACGGGATGCGAGATCCCGACGATAACGATGTTGCTGACCTCATGGACGATTGCGGCTGGGACTTCAATAGTGCTAGTGCTAGTTGTAAGTACCTTCATATGATACATTTCACTCCTATTGTATCTTGTTCTAACACATTCAGATACTTCTGGGGCAAGCACCATATCGGCCACTTCAGTTACCTCTACAAGCCCTACTGTCACCACTGCAGTAATCACTTCATCCTCAGGCTCGGTTGTGGTTACTACTGCTCAAACTATCACTCAGACTGCCTCTAGCACCTCCTCGGTCTCTACAGGGGCAGCGCCCTTGGCCACCGCTGGTGTGGGTTCTTTGGTTATGGGCGGGTTGATTATGGGAATTCCTGCCTTCTTTTGAATGAATATACTGCCTACCCATGTTTGAGGACATAGGACTAACACAATTCTGAATATACCTAAGGTACTCAGTCGGTAGCCGTGGTGGATATGTCTGTTGTACGGGTTTTGTACGGGTTTCTTTACATTCAGTTCAGTAACTAGGATCTTGAACTAGGTACACATGACGTTCCTTACCATATATATCATTCCCTTTCCTCCTTTTCATCTCGGAGGCTATATAGCATTGTTAGCAGAATATTATCTTAGTTGATCTAGGACGTGTTACTACATATACGTGTGAACCTAAGATATACAATGTCATAGACGCGGATTAATGCATATAAGTAATGCATGGTGATGATTTCACTCTTCGATCATTGAAGTAACTTCGTGCACGAGTATCCTGGATAGTGGTTTCTAGGTCAATGGCAGATACAAGCAAACGTCACAGTACCTAGGTAACTAGATTAGTAGGAAATCCAGGACCTAAAAAGGTCGGCAGGGCCGATTAAAGAAAGTATGTCATTAAGTCTTTTCTGTAGGTATCGATGTCACGCTCCCCCTAGCATTGCCCTAGGTTAAAGGATCCATCGACTCTCATCACTGACATGACTCCAACTCCATTCCATAACGCGGGTGAGTACACTCAAACACGATCTTTATCCTTGATCGGTACGTCAGATCCGGTCGTATTCTTGTACTGGCCGCGGATGAAGTCGGAGATCTGCTCATCCTTGGCTTGCTCGACAGCGCTCTCGTTGGTTTGGTCGCCTTGGCCTAGAACGTTTTCTTGTACCCAGTCGACTCCTGTTTTTTATTAGAGTCAGCTTTCAAGAAGAAAAAGGTACTTGGCTATGTTGACATAAAAGAAAACTGCGCATCTAAGATACCTAGGTACTAACCTTTGTCAAGCGCATCCTCGCTCTTCTCGCTCTCCTTGCCGCCTCCTGCCATTGAGTTGAGTTTATCCATGAAACCGCCACTTGACTTTTGCTGCTCGTTCCCCTGGTTCTGTTGTTGCTGCTCGTCTTTGGTGCCACCGGCGATCTTGCTAACAAAATCCATGATGCTCGTGACACTGATACAGGATGTTACAGGTGTGCTTGTAAGTTGATTAGGTGATGCGTCAAATTAGGTCGGTCTGCTACAGATTTGAAGTTTGAAATGATTGAAAACAATCTAGGAGGAACAAAGTGCGGACAGGCAAATAATAACAAGAAAGCCTCGTGACTACGAACCAAGGACATCGACGTAGGTGGCGCCGGTGACCAGAATGATGTCACCTTTTCGGAGCACAAAGAATCCGCATCTGTTTCATGATTCAGGAACACTACCAAGAACCACCAAGACTCCCTACCTACATCCTATGACGATTTTGGATAGGTATCATCGAATTAGCTTCTTCCAACAAACAATAATACTGTGCTATTTCATCCACAGAGCTAGGGTGCCCTTACTTTCTGCATCGCTAAACATGCGCATAACAGGTTTCCAGGACTTGACGCTTTACTACAATAGGCTTAGTCTTAGGTAGCCTAGATCGAACTAATCGATTAACGATTCCCGACCCGACAGTAGATATTTAAATAACTGCAATGCATAACTCTAGACTCTAGCTGTCTAGGTAGAGCTGAATTACCTAGGTAGGTAGGTATGTAGGTAATTTGCTAGTGTATTGTACCTAAGTGGGCGTCAAGGTCGGTTTTCAGGTTGTTACGCAAAACTATCAGTGACTCTCTTGATTTTTTTTTGAAAGGGATCTTGGTGTTTCCATGAATTGATGAACCCCCCCACCCCGAAATGTTTCTCGCGCGCCTATCTATGTAGGTACACAGGCATTCAAGCAAAAAGTCAACGCAATTGAACAGACATTTGTTATGGAAAGGCATTCTTTGTATCTTTGGATCAAATAAACCACATCCTGTGCCATTCTACGACCTGATTATTAGCCATGTCACCATATAGGCATATGCATACCTATCCATCCCGATGTTCGGGAACATATATAGGTCAAGATGGCCGTAGATAACCAGGGCATTTGTCATCTGTCGTCGCCCCCACCCTTGTCCCATCGGCTGCTGCAGAGAGTATCCCGCATTTAGTACCTCATGGAACTCGGGGTCAAAAGCAACCCGCAAGGATCTAGTTCCATCATCGCCATTAGACAATTCGACTCGCGCCAGTCCATTCACAAGTTGTAGAGAGCCAAATTGACGAGCCAAGAGGCAATGCAGGAGTCGTGGCAGAGCATTGCGGCGCGCAAGCAAGCGGAGCGTGCATCTAAGTTGCCTCCAGAATGGCTTATTCCTGAAGCATTGATGCCGCCTGCCGAGGAGGACTTCGTGCAAGATTTCCCGTATACATCAGGATTTTTCACAGAGCGTGAGCTATTTATTACCGACTCGACAGCATCAGACGTCGTAGCAAAGATTTCGACCGGGGAATGGACAGCGCTCGAGGTGATCAGAGCCACATGCAAACGGGCTGCTGTAGCGCAGCAGCTCATCAACTGTGTGACCGAGATATTCTTCGAACAAGCTTTTGCTCGGGCGGCTGAGCTAGACGAGTATCTCAAAGACAAGGGAAAGCCGGTCGGCCCTTTGCACGGTCTCCCCATAAGCCTCAAAGATCAATTCAATCTTGAGGGCGTAGACTCGACTATTGGATACGTCGCATGGGTGGGAAGGAAGCCGCAGGAGGAGTCGACGCTCGTCAAGCTTCTACGTGATGCCGGCGCCGTCTTGTATGTGAAAACCAACGTTCCCACGACCCTGATGACGGGCGAGACAGTAAACAATCTCTTCGGTAGGACCCTTAACCCTCGAAACCGCACACTTACAACTGGAGGTTCGTCTGGGGGTGAATCAGCCCTAATAACTTTCAAGGGTAGCTTCGTTGGTGTTGGTACCGATATAGGGGGGAGCATTCGACACCCGGCGTCGTATACTGGCTTGTTCGCCCTACGGCCATCTCATGGTAGAGTCTCCTACCAGCAAGTAACCAATACCTTCCTAGGCCAGGAGGCAGTCAAGTCGTCCGCTGGACCGTTGTGTCGGTCACCTGAGGACATTCGGTTATTTATGACGGCCCTTGCTGCTCAAAGACCTTGGGAGTGGGATCCACAAGTAATTCCGCTGCCGGTATGTCCAATCTTGGGTTTATTCATATTCATTTTCTCAATTTCCCACCTATATAAGCTCAAAAGCACACATGGAAGTGGTACCTTCTCAAAACGAAACACCACAAAGGGAGGGTTTCTCACAATATACGTACACGGGTATGTAGGTGGTGACTAACTCGGAATATGGCAGTGGAGAACGGAAGAAGAGATTCTTCCCAAGCAATTATGTTTCGGATTCGGAATGGGCGATGGTTACGTTACTCCTTCGTAAGTTGAATGATCCAAATATCCAGCTGGCTCCAATGCTCAACTGGACTTTATAGGCCTCCGGTTCGAAGGGCGATGGAGGTAACCAAGGAGAAACTGCTCGCAGCGGGCCACAATGTCATCGACTTTACCCCATTCGAGACAAAGGAGGCGACCGAGATCATTTGGAAGATGTGGCTCGCAGATGGCGCCGAGGAGATCCGGCGGGACTCCGGACTAACAGGGGAGCCTCTGCCCGTCTCAGTCGAGTCAAACTACGGTCACAGCAACAGCTCCATCAAGCCGCTCAGCGTGTTCGAAACGTGGCAGAACCAGCAGAAGAGAGCCATTCTATCTCAGAGATTCCTAGAGAGGTGGCAGGACACGGCAAAGTATACAGGAACAGGGCGGCCGATTGACGGGCTAATAACGCCATGTACTCCCGTCCCAGCAATCCGTCACGACACACGGCCGCCCTGGAATTACAGCGTTTTATCGCCGTTGCTTGATCTGACCACGGGGGTTTTCCCAGTTACCAAAGTTGACCTGCAGAAGGATGTGATTCCCACAGATTGGAAACCTATCTCCGACAGAGACAGGGAGATGATGGAGTTTTGTGAGCATTTCCAGAATCACATCATGGCCATAGGCAGCTCCGCGGCATGGAAAGCTAACTTGATTGATGTCGCCTAGATGAGAAACCGCAGAATCACGAAAACGCGCTCGTCGGGCTCGCGTTGATCGGTCGACGCCTAGAAGAGGAGAAAGTGACGGCCATGCTACAGGTGATGAGAGATGTGGTGAAATTGGATTATTAATGTTGTAAAGAAGCATGCAAGCTGGAGATTTCATTAATCAAAGAGTTAGGAATAGAAAGTGATTGAAAAGAAAAAACTTTTATTATTGTCGTAATTATGTAGGTACCTAGGTACATGTAATCCCTACCTCACATGCAGGCAGGGCTGCTATTTAGCGTATGATCCACTGTATTACGTAGATAAGACGCGGGGACCTGTCTGCCCCGCTTTGCGGCTGAGCTGCTGAGGGGCAGAGGGGTAGGGGATAGCTTACCCGCACGTATCTTGACTTCAGATTTAAGAATGCCTAGGAATATGTACCTACATGTACATGTAGGTTGAAATGAAGAGCTTACGGATCCAGAACTCCGCATAAGAATACCCAGACCTTAGCTATATGTTAGGTGCACAGAAAGGGCATGCATTACGCTTTAAATGCAATACCTTAGGTACCTAGGTAGGTTCTCTATTAATATATATTGCCTAGGTAACGTAAAGCAGGTACATTACGTGCATATTGCACATGTACATACGATTTCTATCAAAAACGCGGGGTGATTTAACATGATCAAAGTTCCATTATCATTATTACCTACATATACATATACCTATGCTCTACTTAATCGTCATCTCCTTTATTTGCCAGATTGGGCTTGACCAAATATCCACGTTTGGACGGGGAACCAATGAATCAATAATAAATTCGTGTAGTGTGTCGGTGCTTGATTGCTTCACCAACGTGGGTAAGTACACACTGCACTGCCCACGCACGGCTCGTAATAAACTGTTGCGTAGGTGATTCGTCCTCACTTCGGGTAGGGTAGGTACATGTAGGTATCGTACCGAATCAGCTATACCTAAGGTATCGCGTCCTTCCCTCACTTCATCCTCAGGCTGCAGCCTCGTCTTTCTCTCTCTAGGTCATCTCTGCATCCGATCTCACAAATACCGGATACAAGGAGAATATATATCTGGTTTTTTTTTCAACCCGATGCACAAAGTTGCACCAAGCTTATCATTAGTATTGTTTATTTTGTAAAAACAAAATAAATCTTAAACTACCAACCCACCAATTCGTCCATTCTCATTACACGGACACTTCACCACGACAATACGCACCTCAAAAGCTTGGACTTAACCGCCAAACTCGAGACCAAAGCTATTACCAGTTCATGAGCCTTCCAGGTATTTAGCGACTCGTAAAGCTACGCTACCACGTTCAATCACCTCCATCATTATATCTCGGTTTGGAGTCCTTCCGAGACCTTCAGGTACGTAATTCTTTCTGATTCATCTTAAACTTCTTCAACGGCCATTCATCTCAACACACTTACCTACATGTAAGTCTACCCTATCCCGCTTGGTAAGGACCGAGTCAATACACGCCTATCATGTCGCGTGAATCAATGGCAAATACAATGTCAACAACGTATCTTTCACTACGTACTACCTATTCCCATCCCACCATCTCCTCCACCTCTACCTATATTTACCTACACCATATTAACACAAACATCCCAAGTCCCGTAGCTAACCAACAAACGTAAAACATAGGTACTTTTAATCCATTCTGAACAACACCTTCAGTGGCGCCTAGCGAGCGCGCTATCTCAAACCAAGAAACAAAGCCCGGACGGCATAACGATGTAACCAGTGGTCGCTCAAACAGTCATCATGGGTCCCAATCAGAATATCATTCCTTCCTTCAAGGATTTGAATTGCTTGCGGCATCAGGGACGTACTCCAAGTTCCCAAGCCAGAAACGAGGAAGCCGGTGCTCCTCTTGATACGGCGATGACACCCAGGCCCTCGCACCAACCCGGCGGTCTGCTTGAGCATTATAAGAAAGCTTCCAAGCTGCCGTCTACTTTGCAGTCTGGCCGCTCCTCGAAAGCAACAAATGTCGGCGGTAAACACGATACCACACTCGTTGGAGGACCTCACTATCAGAAACTACCTGTTAGTAGCACACCTTCTAGCCAGGCCCATGACACTCCTTCGTTGACACACATGCCCAACCCAATGTTGCCCTCTCAGTACCTCGCTGCCCCCTTTAAGGTCCCCCCTTCAGCCCCCCCTCCAGAACCCTTCAGTCTCTCAATCTCCGATGACCCTCTTTTCTCTTCTGCAAGCCATCCTGCTTCCTTTTCGACACACAATCATGGGCTAGACTTTCCGTGGAATACTGGATATCATCTTTACGATCTGGAGACACCCCTGTCTAACCTTAAGTCCAAGCCTCCAATGCAGCAATCGAAAACCATCCCACCTCTAACTTCACATATTGGCCATTATCTCTCGTCCAACAATGAGCTCGCTACGGAGTCCAATACTCGGGGTGCGGGCTTCGTAGACTTTCCATTTCAAAACACATTCTCCCAGTCTTATGCACTGCCCTCGGGTGAGGAGCCTACGGAGAATAAGATGGAGATAGATTGCGATACTCGCAGCCATAGCGATGATTCCTCAGAAGACCAGGAACAGACTGAGAGAAACGCAGCACTAATCGATGCAGCTTTGGAAGACCTTGATCCATTGCAGGAACGTATCTACGATTGGTGGGGCCGTGAGAGAACTTGCGCTGGCTGTCGTACGCATCTGCCTAGAGATACCCGAGATACCAAGAAGATCGGTGGCATGATTGCATGGGTTGTCGAGTCGTGGGTAAACATTGCCCACTTAGCAGACAACGCCCTTATAGGTGAGTCTTGATTCCACCTTTCTTCACATCCTTACCACATAGATTCCTTTAGACCCCCCACCCCCTTTTTATCCTCTCCTCACGAGGCATCTTCCTTATCAGTACTCGCTCTAACATTCTGTAGGAAAACAGACTGTCCTTCTTGGTTGGACATGTCCCAACACCCCTTGCCGAGTGACAACGTGCTTCGGCTGTGGCGAGACCATGTTACCCGACATCGGTAGTGCATCGTGCAGTTCTTCGTACAATCCTAAGGACAAATTCGAATTGAAGTGGTGCTGCGACAGTGGAAGGCTTGCAGCAATTTGGATGCTTGCTTGCGGTCGCCCAGCCCAGATATGTCCTCCCTCATTGCCTACATCCTCGACACCTACGCCCGTACCGAGTAATCTTAGGGAGAGCATTAAACGACACTACGAGGCACCATATGGAGGATCGAGCTCTTCAGCCAATGCCAAAGGGGTCGGCTATGGCAACTACTCTCTACACGATAGTTTATTTTCAGTAGGGCGGCTCGGTCACTGTCACTATCAGATGCCGAAGGCAACCGTTGACACGTCCAAGGACGATATCCATTTTCGGATGTTGACTATATTGCTACCTAAGTGTCAGCAGCTACCCATGCTAGACATATTGCCACCGGACTTCCTATCGAGCATGCTCTCGCGTAGCCCTTTTCTAGAGCTTGTCGCAACAATGCTTGGCAATGACTGCATCGAAGAGGTTGCTCTCCGCCAACCTAAAGTCTACGAAGCTATGCTTGAGTTTTGTGATGCCCTAGCAAGTCATCCAGCAACTTCTGCGCTAGTGTATAGCGACCGCAGAATTTATCACGAGAAAGGTGGCCAACTACTAGATTTCTCCCTCACCACAGATGAATCTCTAGGCAAAATCGTGGTCAAGGACACCGGCAAGCCTTTGCTCGAGTTGCTGGGTAAACTAGCAGCCCAATCAGAAACGATTCTTCGACATGCGCCGGCAAATTACACCGAGTTTCACAATGCAGACGGACAGAAATTGTTGACTCTGAGCCACAAGATCACCGATTTGTACGACTACCACGTATCCAACCGGCGCCGGAACCAAACCGAGATGGAGGTATGCAGCGCCCAGGAAACGACTGATTTTGCCTCGTTCCACAGGGAGACCTCCGTCAAAGAGGTAAGTGACGAGGCCATTGCTGAGAAATATGTGTATTCGTCACTACTAAGCTCGGAGGTTTCTTCGTGGGGCGTCGTGAGGCCCGGACGCATGAAGAGACTAATCACGGAGATATCAACGTTGAGAACGTCGCTACCGGGAGGCATATTCATCCGCCATGGAGAATCCCGTCTCGATGCCATGCAGATATTAATCATCGGTCCCAAAGGAACCCCTTATGAGCATGGAATGTTTGAATTTGACCTCCACTGTCAACCGTCGTACCCAAACGAGCCCCCTCGTGTCACGTTCAAGACTACGAACGGCGGTAGATTGCGTTTCAACCCAAACCTCTACGAAGACGGCAAGGGTAAGTATCATATCCTTCCACCCGTTTCCTCTTCCTCTAATTAAGTTATGTGGTAATATGAAAGCATTGTACACGGCGCGGGCTTGATATGTCGGAATGCTAACCCTAGAGATGAATAGTCTGCCTTTCCTTGCTCGGAACCTGGGCTGGGGAGACCTGGAGACCAAGCCACTCCACCATTCTTCAGCTTCTAGTTAGCATCCAGTCCATGGTCCTATGTGAACACCCCTATTACAACGAGCCGGGCTTCGACGAGCGCCCGGACAAGCTAGCGTCAGATAGATACGACGCTCAGGTACGAGAAATGACGATGCGGTATGCCCTGCTGCCATGGATCAAAGCGACCAATGCGAACGGCACGAAAGAAGTTGCCGATGCCGGTGCCAATGCCAATGACATCGCTGTAAACCCGCTCTGGAAAGAGACTGTGTGGGTATACTTGAAGGCGAATTCCCAAGAGATATTGAGTTCGTTGAAGAAAGCGGCCTCGCAGTCTACATATATCGAACTGCAAAGCATGCCAAACCAAATCGACTTTTCTCTTCGAAAGAGTGGATATCTGGTTTAGAAGCCCCAAGAAGTGCTTCGAGAACGAGTAGGATCGTCTTATCAAGGCGCTCAATTCTAAAGAGTCAAGCTCAAGGTGGAAAATGGTAAAAGAAAGGAATAGCATCCCCCTTTCCCCTTCTCCCTTCCCCTTCCCCTTTCCCTTCCCCAATTTATCCCACCTTTAGCACTTTTCCGTTTTCTCTCTAGCAGCTGCTGGATAGAGTGCCCCAGACACCAAATATAGCCGATGTATATACCTAGGTTGAGCACGGGAGGACAGAAAGCCTAACTTCTGGTAGCTAGGGACGCATGAGACTCGGATGGTCCTGTAATGAAGACGAAGGTACCTAATGCAAGCTCTCAGCTCCACGTGGCCTAGATCGAAATATGCAGACAAGGTTTAATCATTTTCCCATGTTTTTTGTGAACGTGCATTTCCCTATCATATGATGAATACCTGGTGGGTTAGGGATACCGAACAACCCGAGTCAAATCATCAGGTGAAAAAGTAAACATGATCCCATGCTTCGACTTTGAACCAATGTGTATGCCTTTCTCTGCCGGGTATCTCATGCTATGCCGTGGAAGAGAGAGGACGTAAATCGGCCATTCAGTTGCCTAATACGAGAAGGATGAATAGGACAGGTATGGTCACATGCCTTCATCTCAACCAGCCCCTGATATAAACCCTAGACAAACAAACCAACTCATAATGCGTGAACTAATTCCAATTCGACCCAATCGCAAACTCCCAACATTCCTTCCTTTCAGCCCTTATAGTGACTTGTTTAATAGTATTCATTGACCCTCGCCAAACGGATAATTGAACTTGAGCAAGCCGATCAACCCACCAACCCATCCATCGTCATCCTCGGCGATCCCATCCCGCTCGCCGTCGCCCTTTATCGGAGACCGGATGACGCAGGGAACGCCACCAGCCCAGCCGCCGTTGGGGGTGCGGCCGACCGTCTCGCCCTCTACACGGATCTCCATCCCGATGGTCACGCCCGCCTTCCGCTTGCCGTCGATGCTGACTTCCAGCTCGCGACCGCGGTTCTTCTCGCTCAGCTTCAGGACAACCTTGGTGTTCAGGGGCAGGCCGAGGGGTCGGAAGCTGAGACTGCGGGCGCAGATCGGGGTGATCAGCAGCGTCTTGACCAAGGGGTGCATGATGCTCCCGCCTGCGGATAGCGAGTAAGCCGTGGAGCCTGTCGGCGTGCTGATTAGGATTCCGTCGGCTACTGCCTCGGTCAAGAAGTGGTTGTTCACGTAGACGTCGATGATAGCCAGGTGCGTACTCGGGCCACGGTGAATAACCAGTTCATTCACGGCATGAAACGGCCGGGGCGTGGTCTGTCCGTCTGATCTCTTCAAGTCTTTGGGAGATACTTGCGGAACCTGCTGCTGCGGCTCAGCGATCGAGGTCGGCATAAGCCGTTCGTTTATGCAGATACCATTCGCATCGTACAGTCCAACTTTCAGCCGGTGACGCAGAAGGATTTTGCTGGATCGGGTGAGCCCCATGCTCTTCCCGCGAACGCCCTCCCAGTTACGGTGGAGGTGGAACTCGTCACCACTCGACCGGCCGTTGGTAGCAGCCTGTGTATGGGGACCCTGTAAGTCGGACACGGCCACATGACTACCGCTCATATACATCTCGCGCCAGGCACGCTTATACTCGTCAAACTTCCACTCGCCTAGAAATCCCAACGTACCCATGCTAAAAGACAATATCGGCGGCACCGAGGTATGAAGGCTGAAAAGGCTAGCGGCACGCAAGATAGTTCCGTCGCCGCCCAAGGTGGCCACTAGGTCGATCTTGCCAGGGAACTGACCCGGATCGGAGGTGTAGATGGGGAAGGGCAGCGACTCGTGGATCGTGGAGGCGATCCGTCGTTCGAAGACGAGATTCAGGTTAGGATACTCTCCGTGGATGTGGGTGGCAAAGGAGAGTGCTGAGGCAGTGATCTTGGGGGCGTGGAGCTTGGGGATGATCAGTACGTTTCGCGGAGGCTCTGGCCATTGTAGAGACAACAGCGAAGATGTCGAGCTCTCCCTGTACTTGGGTAAGATGCGGTCAGGAAGGGTTGAAGCGTCGAGGACCTCGCGACGGCTTTGAGTGACCGAAAAGGATCGCGTGCTCTGGGAGCATCGGGCGGCCAGACGCCTATAGCCACTAGAGATGCTCGGCCGAGACATTTCTCTGTTCGTCCTTTACATAAGACTGAAAACTGAGGCCCCCTTACCTAGACTACCCAGATATAGATATCTATTACGATCTTATGTTATTATGTTATGACTCTCGGCCACTACACCTATTATCCGTTGCGACTCACACTGACAGACAGGATAGCTCGGGGCAGGGCAATAGCAAAGACCTAAAGTACCTATCCAAGGTTGCGATGGATCGCATGGCTTGTATAGGAGTGAAAGTAATATGAAAATGATTAAACGTGAATGAAGCACGTAGAGAACCCTCGAAGTCGACTTTCCTCCAGTTACTTAAATGTGAAGAAAAGTAGAAGCAGAATTTCAACCTGTTCACCCCATGATCGAGGGTCAACGACACCTCTTGATCTAACCACAGGTCCTAATAGTGTGGATGCTAAGTAGAACCTTGCATCTCGCAGTGTTGCTAATTCTCCCGGTATTGTTGCTAATGTTGCGTGTTGTTGTTAGACAGCTAGAGTAATAAGAAGATGGAAGATATGATGCGATGATGTAAGGAGTTGAAAAATAAATCGTGGAAGCACCGAGCACCGATCCGTTCTCTATACTGTGTTGCGCACTATACTTACCAGGTAGGTGTATTTCGTTATAGTGATATTCCCATGCGTCACATTACTAATTGCTTCTATGGGAACAGTCCACTAACCTAAGGCACATAGGTACTCAAAACAGGCAACTTTAACAGTTGACCAATTGATTACAGTGAACATCGTGAGAACTCCACCATGTCTCGGGTGTAAGTAAATGAATGAGTAGGCCGTAGAGCCGTTGAAATCATATTTACGTCTATAAATGTACCTAGGTGAATAAGAGTAGAGTCTGTTTCCTCATCAACAACTCGACTATCTAGGTACCTAACCCTCTACCTAAAACTTGGAGAATTTTGAGAAATAACTTCATTGATACACTCCAAGTAAACAAATAGACGGAGCCAAACTGCATATACATATCTACTATTAATAACACCAGAAAGGTTCACGATGGCTAGCTCAAAGCTCAATGTCGGTGTCATCGGTTATGGGTAAGACGTTCCATCAATCACAAGTCCCTACGATGAGCCATGTTCATGTTACTGACTCCCCCACTAGAATGTCCGCCACCATATTCCACATCCCATTCATCACCACTACACCCTCCTTAAGACTTCACTCCATCCTACAGCGCAATCCCGGCGGGTCTGCACAATCAGCTCCGCGCGACCATCCCGATGTGAAGCATTTCACCTCCTTGGACCAATTCCTCGCCGACGCAGATCTCCATGTCGTCGTCGTCACCACGCCCCCTCAGACGCACTTCTCCTTTGCCCAGCAGGCGCTGCAAGCGGGCAAGCACGTTCTCGTAGAGAAGCCATTCGTACCTAGTGCCGCCGAGGCCGATGCCCTAATCGACCTTGCCAAGGAGAAGGGCCGTCTGATCTGCGTATATCAGAACCGCCGATGGGACAGCGACTTCCTGACGGTGCAGAAGCTTCTGGCCGGAGGCAGCACCCTGGGCCGGATCGTCGAGTTCGAGACGCACTTCGACCGCTTCCGGCTGGAGAAGCCCTCCAACTGGAAGGGCTTGCTCGGTATGGACCAAGGCGGTTCCGCCCTCTACGATCTCGGCACCCACCTCATCGACCAGGTCTACGTGCTGTTCGGCATGCCGCAGAGCGTTTTCGCCACGTTCGCCAGTCAGCGAGATGGCCTCCTGTCGGGTCCGCAGAATCCAGACCTAGAACCTGATAGCGTTACCGCGCAGCTGTTCTACGACAGCGGCCTGATCGCCTTCGTGCGCATTGCCGTCGCCAGCGCCGAGACGCAGCAGCCGAGGTTCTGGGTCAGGGGCACCAAGGGTAGCTACTGCAAGGTCGGGCTAGACACGCAGGAGCCCCAGCTCAAGTCCGGGATGAAGACGAACGACGCCAACTTCGGTCGGGAGGCTCCGGAATGGAACGGCAAACTTACTCTCGTTGCTAACGATGGCAGCATGCGCGAGCAGGACTGGCCCAACGTCGAGCCTAAAACCTATAGCAAGATCTACGAGCTTTTCGGCGAGGCTCTTGTCCAAAACCGGGAACAAGACGTACCTGTACCAGCTTCACAAGCGAGAGACGTCCTACGAATCATCGAAGCTGCCAAGGAGAGTGCGAAGGGTCGGCGTGCGGTTCAGTTGTCTTGAGACGGCCTTCTTGGGTGCATCGTATTTAGGGGATAGATACCGGGTTTTTTCCAGTATTTGGGATATGGAACCAAGTTTCCTAGACAGAACCCCAGAGTACCTAGCTTTCGGAGCTGAGTCTCGACTCCCGATGTTCACTCAAAGGGTCAGGACGTAGGATTCGAACGTTCATACTTATCTCGTCCCATCACGGGATGAGCAAGAAAGAGACAAAAGATAAATGGTATTAAATATTCCGAATACATCCCAATTTGGGTAACAGTAACCTGCAGAATCTTGTAGGGGGTTCGTAGGAGCAAAGAAGAACCGATGGGGAAGAGGATGACAGACCAAGACTGGGCGGCGTTACCCTGAACGTGCCTGGCAGTGGATTACTACCGGGTAGGTATATGATAGTTAAGATCTAAAGATTATAGACAAGTCCCCTCGATTTCAATGTAGCCGCATAGTCGCGTTCGCTAGCAGGAAGCCGAGTCACGAAAGATGATAGTACCTGAGCGCTATGCATTCCATTCACTTGTGCCGCTATGTAGAACTCTTCATCGTATCATGTACGCATTCTCCATGATATCATTTAAAGATCTGTCATCGCTGATACCCAGCTCGATTAGAGCTTCCAGCTTTGCTATCTTCAGGTTGTCACACGTACGTAATTCTAACATGGACCACGTTTTAAAGATAAACACTTGGTTGAGTGGCATACTTCCATGCAAATTCGACTAAGCACGAAGCAATATGTGCATGCTTCTCAGCATGGAGTTTAAGATCAACCCAAAGGCACCAAGCATGACAAAGATCTTGGCAAACTCCCACCAGTACCGAGTTCGGACTTCGGTTTCGATGTGTCCTTTGATTCCTGCCCCGTTTGCTGGGAACCGACCTGTCGACACGTACTGCTCGAGCAGGGCATCTTTCTCGTACCATCGTTCGCGAAGCCACGTATCGAACTTTTCCTGGTCGTCGAGCGGCATCTCGGCCAAGGCAAACCGCCTCCAGTAGAAGTTGACGGACTTGGGAGGTCTCCCCTGAAAGTAAGTGCTCGACAGGGTAAAGAACTCTTCACCATATCTTCCTCGGCTGTACGATCCGTCAGGTGATTCCTAAATAGGGGGAAGAGCAAAACTTACGGGACACCTTCGTAGGCCACGGTGCAGTCGTACACGTAGTCGACCGTCCCTTTAAGCTCGTTGAGACAGAAGTACATGCCGGTACTTCGGGGAAGCATCAAATGCTGCATATCCTTCAGGCCCGTCTGTTCAGCCCATTTAGCTGACTTGACCCGGCCATTCGTAGACAGATTGGTGCCTTCGGGGAAGAGGAGCAGCCACATGGGATTTAGATAACTTTCGCCGTCGGGGTCCGTGTATTTGGTCTTCAACTTGCCGAGCCTGCGAGCTAAGCGAGGCTGATCGACGGACATCTTGCGAGACATGAAGATGAAGCTGAGAAACATGCAGCCGGGCCCGATGACAGGAATCCACTTGAGCGATTCCTTTAGGATGATGTAGATGTGTCCGTGCATCTGAGGAGTATTCGTGTATCCAACCCACCAGAGATACAACCAGTCGGTATAGATCTGCCACAAATCACTTTTGTCAGCTACCTAGTTCGTCGACACGGATCGTCGGCCCAGCCCAGACCTGGTGGTTTGCAATCATGACCATGCGCTCCGGAAAAGCACAGTGGACTCTGCCGTCTGGCGTCAAACTGAACTGCCCAGCCACGGAAGAATCACCGCTTATCCTTATAACCGTCGGTGCCCACCATTGGGTCATGGTAGTGATCAAAAGACCAAAAGAAGCTTTTGTCAACGCCATGTAAGCGTAGTAGAAGTCGCGATTTACCCAATAGAGCGGGGCACCGATGAGCTGGGTAAGATGTACGCTGTAGACATATCAGAATACGGGTTTGTACGATCCCACCATGCCGAGCAAACGAGAGACGAGGGAGTCATACGATAAGCAACCAGATGTAAAGTATATCGTAAACGAGACGGCACGAAGGAGTGCTCGGAAACGGCCGTACTTGGCCTTTCCGGCAGGATGAGCGATGTTCGGATCGAGGGCCGGGTTGGTGGCGTCGGCTATCGATTTCGATTCCGCCACATTACCGGGAGGCGGCGGACGCTGCCGCAGCTCGGCAGCGGTCATGGTGGCACAGCAAGAGGGTGCAGTGGCGAGTTGAGGGATAGGCTTCGATCTGAAAGTGGACTTCGTGGGAGCCACGCGGGACTTTGGGGAGTTGAGAACGGTCGATCGTATCGTTGGCGCACAACCCAGGAATGGGCGGATTAGACAGGGCCACAAAAGGCTATAGCAGAGACGAGTCAGCGTGGAGTAGACGGAGGGAAGGGGGAGGCAGATATAAGATGGGGAAGGCGAACAGGGATGCCTAACGGAAATACGTCGTGGCTAGTCGAGATTCACGGGTTCCGCACGAGACCGAGGCTCTTGACTCCCACCCACAAGTCAGCTTATGCAGTTTGAAGCACATGCTAAGAGACAAGGCGAGGAACTAGAGCTCTGAATACTGTTATAAGATGAAAAGACTTACCGTCTACCGACTCTGACTTGGGATGGATAATGAATGTGAAGGATGCGCCGTCAAAGTTCAAAATCCATGCCGAGATGTTGCATGTATTATGATATTGAAAAAAAGAATTGTTGTCTAGTTTGCATATAGATACCTATGAAAGAGAATACCTAGCACGTGGGTTTGTTACGGTGAAAGCATGACTCGATAGGGTGGTATATACACTAATAAGCTAGGAGGTAGGCAACGACCAAGCGAATAGGCAGACGACAAGCTGACTGGTCGGCTTTGAATAGGTACATATGTAGTAGGTAGGTAGGTAGGTAGCTAGGTAGGTACCTACATAGGTTAGGCCCGAGTCGACAACTTGAAGTAACGCGATGCGATGCAATACGGTGCGACACAAGAACGGGATAGGTATTGATGAAGACTGGAGTTGAGGTGAGGTAATACCAGATTCTAGGGCGGACAGAATTGAATGCAATGGAAACGTCGATAAAGATAATAGATAATAACGGCAATGACGACACGTGCCCGCCGGTTCGTTTTAGGCAGGCCGGCAAGTCGATCAACCACGTGCGGTGCAAAGAAAAACCCCTGAGTTGGCCTTCAACATGGAAGCACTCGCAGGATGGAGAGATAAGAGTAATAGAGGATTCCAAAGAGAGCTATGCGGTTGAGGTGACCTGTAGACGTTGGAGATCAACGATATACATGTGGACAACAATGAGATTATCAGTTCGTGACAGCTCTTGACACTTAAACCCCAGCTCCGGCATGATGTACCTGTATATCCATATGATGTGGGGGAGACAAGATAGGAGTTAGCACGAGACACTCTTGTTTTCCTAGTTCGTGCCCCTCGTCTAATCACAAGATCATGTGCGCTCATTAAGCCAATCAAGCTTTAGTGATTCAGACAAGTAGTAAGCCCCTTTATATTCGAGCTGGAGAGGTTGTTTGTGTTAGCCAGGCACTTAGACGATGACGCGGGAGGCGGGACCTATGTAGGCGGGTAGGGCTTGTACCGCAGCTTCGGGAGATTTTCGGATTCAATTCATCATAAGCCACAATCCTTGTGGCTAGTATGATCGCCTGCGCTACCTAGGTAGGTAGGTATCCCATGTCTGTGGCGCTAGCTCCAGCTGTTCAGGTCTCCTTTTCATATATGACATGCAACAAAGTCTCAGATTCAGTCCTTCTAAAAAGGATGTTATGCGCTCTAGAATTGGCTTATGACAATCCACTGTCTTAGTTCTTAGTTCTTGTTTCTAGGTTTCTTGTTTCTAGGTAACAATGGCCACCACTCACTTCTTGGCCTATCCTTCAAGACTTCTGGATAACAAGATAGTTGATGATGAGTCGCAGTCCCGTGACATCCTCATCTTTTTCATTCCCGGAAACCCCGGACTCGTTGATTACTACGAACCCTTCCTATCAGGTCTTAGAACCCTCCTAGATGCGACGGCGTCGATTCAGCACAGCCGCTTTCATATCTACGGTCAGGATCTAGCGGGGTTTCGTGACGACGACCACGAACCTTTCACAACGAAAAGAAAGCCCCACGATCTTGAATATCAGATCCAGCACACTCTTGCCGTCCTCAAGGGCCTGCGTATCGAATCTGGCCCACGCCAAGGGTCCTCTTACGATGATGTCTTACTTATCGGTCATTCTGTGGGCGCGTACATCGCTCTCGAGATCTTCCATCGGCTCCTCCAGAACCCAGACGCAGGATCGGACTTGAATCTCGCTTCTGGAATACTGTTATTTCCGACCATCGAACATATTGCGAGGTCCTCGAATGGCTGGAAGCTCGACCTACTGCGCCGAACACCAGTCCTCGGCGACAACGCCTATCGCATCGCGCAGGGGTTTCTGCATATCTGCCCGCGAGGCGTGCTCCATTGGATCGTGCACAGGATCGGGGGAATGCCGACGCAGGCCGCGGAGATAACGACGCGCTGGCTCAAGAGCCGAGACGGCGTGTGGCAGACCTTGCACATGGGCATGGATGAGATGAAGGTCATCGGAGAGGATCGATGGGACAACGAATTATGGGAGATCGCCCACGATGCCGAGGCTCACCACAAAGCTGTGCCCAAGTTCTTCTTCTTTTTCGGTAAAAACGATGACTGGGTAGCGAATCATTACCGAGATGAGTTTATCCTAAGACAGAAGCAGGCCGAACGCACAAGGGTGATAGTTGACGAGGGCAATATTCCGCACGCCTTCTGTATGAGTAAGTAGCTTTGAATGAAGCTGAAAGGCAACGAAAGGCTAACACACAGCGCAGATCATAATGAGATCGTCGCAGAAAAGGTTAGCATGTGGATTAGCGAGATGTACGATGCAAGGTGAATGGTTGCAATTAGATGGCGGACACATGTAATATCATCAGGAAAACCGAGTTACCAAGCAGCTGGTCTATTTCACCAGTCTCCTAGACTTTCTAATTAGGTAATCCGCTACCTAGGTGTGAGGATAATTAATATTATTTACCTACCGATATCTTCAGTTCAGCTACAACACCAACATCTTGCTCAGACGGAACACAGCCACTACTCCTACCAGGTACATTTCAATGAGGTTCACAAACAACCACTGATCCAAGATCAAATATAACACTTCTCATAATTAGTATTACAATAGCAGGCTACTCAGAAATAGCACGAAATGTAAGATACCGGTCTATTAACGCCAGGCACAAGAATTACCGCACGACAGCCTCACAACGATCCCATCAAGACGAGCTCAATTCACGAGTACCACAAACGGGCTGCCTCCGGCGAGGCCTACCCCTCGATGAATCTAACGGATTAGCTGAAATGCATCAATACGTAGGTACTCTAATACTACATATTCCGAAAGCATATTCAACAACGATGCTGCCATTCCTTATAGCACAACCATGCCAGCACCAACACCCATAGCCACGAGCATGTAAAGACCAACGGCCATGTCGCCCATGGTCATGAAGGGGGTCATGCGGACAGTAGCAGGGGCAGCGGCGTTCTCGCTAGACTCGCCGGTAGACGCGCTGCTAGCCGAACCAGCCGTGGCGGTGGCCGCAACAGCAACGGCCGAGTTGGCCTTCTCCAAGGCGGTTTTGCAGCTAGTTCAGGTTAGCTTATGCATGCGAACTTTAGGTATACGGGCGAGAACTTACGTGGAATCGGTCGAGCCGGACACAACCTTGGCAGCACCGTTGAAGTCGCAAGCGTCGGAAGCGCTGTTCTGGTTGCTGTAGTAGGCGTTGAGGACATGGGCAAGCTGCTGCTTGGGGTTGCACATGCCGTAAGGACCGTAGACACCAGTCTCGGTGTCGGCCTTGATACCGGCACAGGCAGCTGCGTCGTTCTCGCAGATGTAACCGAAGATGTCGCCGAAGTCCTTCTCAGCAAGGTCGTCCGCAGGAGCACAGCTGGCCGCCTTCTCCATGCAGTCGCAGAGAGAGCTATCGGGAGTGGGAGGGAGGAGTGCAGCAGCCTTCCAGGTCTCGGAGGTGCCCGGGCAAGCAGCAGGGGAGTTGGTAGGGTTATACGAGTCCATGGCAGTCGACGACGGCTTGACATCAGCGAGCTTGGACTGCAGAGTCTTGTAGTTCTTCATGGTGGTCGCTGTATCTCCGCTGATCTTGACCAAACCTAGGAGCACATGTTAGTTAACGCGACTCCCCAAGTGAGCAACCGAACATCAACTTACCATAGTCGTTCTCTTCCTGGTGGAACATGTAGACAATGCCACCGCTGAAAACGTCGGTCATTTGACTGGAGTACAGAGCAGTGGTATCGTCCCAGAGACGACCTTCCGCTCCGCCAACGGTGTTGCAGCCATATTCAGCGAAGAAGACGGGGACGGAGTAGTTGGAGAAGAAGTTGACCTGAACGTCGTATCCGGACTCGGTGAAACTGCTCTTGCCACACCACGAGTAGATGTTGTAGCCCCAGAAGTCAATGGCGCTCTCCTGTTCACCGCAGTTGAAGTAATGGGCCATGGTGTTACGGATCTCGGCATCGTCGTTGGCAGCATATCCGACACCCATCCATCGGCCACCGTTGGACATCTTGTCCGAGATGTACTTCTTGACATCACGGGTAGCAGCCTTGACGTACGCCGAAGCATCGGTGTTGCTGGCGTTGTTGGTGACCTCGTTACCGGAGAAGAAGCCGATGACGTTGTCGTACTGGCCAAGGTTGTCGACGACACCCTTGTAGCGGTCGAACAACTCGACGTTCCAGGTTGGCGAGTCACGGTTGATGGAGAGTGCCGGCTCACCCAAGTCGGCGACGACGTAGATGCCGGCCTTGTCCAGCATCTGCATGCACTCGCTGTGGTCGGCCTTGGGGTCGATGGCGTAGGTTCGAATGGTGTTGACACCCAGCTTCTCTAGAAGCGGAACATCACGGGTGCAGATCGACGCATCGGACAGAGGGTCCACGAACTTGTTCTTGGAGTCGGTGCTACCACCGGGCCCGCCACCGGCCTCTTGTTGGTAGGCCACGCCTTTGATGAAGAACTGCTCACCGCCCTTGGTGAAGAACTTGGTACCCTTCATGATGATGGGGTCCACAGCCGCAGCATTGCTGGCGAGCAGCAGCGACGTGGTGAGAACTGATCGTAGGGAAGCCATCTTGATCTGTATAATTAGTTTGGGATCTCCGGGATCTCGTTGCTCGGGTTATTGATATATAGGTATGTGTCCTTCTATGCTGAGTTATCCAACGTGTTGACACCGTGGATTTGCTGATAGATGATTCAATGAACCGCGATACTCTTTTCTCTTCTTCGATTTCTGTGCGTCAATGGGGAGTGATGTAGGGATATAATATCGGACGGTCCCTTCCTGTTTGTTATCTTGTTCCTGTTCCTTAGATACTAAGACCAAGCAACGTAATAATATGAGTTTAGAGAGTGTGCGAATAAACAACTGTATCAATGAGTGTGCGTAGTTGGAATGACTGGATACCGGATATCCTTCTGCCCCCAATGCCAATTAATTAAAAAGGCCAGAAAAGAGAGAGCCAATATTAGAGAGAGAGAAGATGTGGTATGAAAGACGTCTCAGAAAAAAAACGAAGGGAGAAGGAAGGAGAAAAAATAGTACGAGATGCCTGTAAAGGGGAAGGGTCCCCGGCTCTGCAGGAGAGATTAAAAATGGTTCCGATCAATGGAGCCATACCGTCGGAGCTGGTGATTGGCTGCATGTCACCACGAAAAGACCGATGTAGATTAGTGAAGACCGGGGTTTTTGCGGGTAGGTGGACAGGGGTTTCCAGGGGTGAAAGGTTCTCCTTCTCCTTCTCCTGATGGCTGTTGGTTCACAGGTGACGTCTAATAGTAGGAAGGTGCTGGGCTGCCCTGACCATTCGTTACACTGCTTTCTTGTTTTGTTCATCCAACAATTTGTTTGTACGAGACGTGCATGTGATATGTACAGGTAGCCCTGCCGTCCTGCTGCCAGCCCTGCCTAGGTACTCAACGACCATTGTTTTCAACACCTTTTTTTCAATCGCAACGCGAAAAGTCAAACTTCCACTTCAGCTGTAGTCTAATCAGCATGACCTGTAAGTGCTAGAGACAATCAACTTCTTTTTGCATAGAGGTAACACCTCTGCACCTCTGCACCTCTCTTCATAGGCTCGTATTAAAGGTGCAGTAGTACCCGTTTAAGTTGGCGCTATTTATCGTACCTGTCGATCTCAAAGGGGGCGGCTGGAAGTGGGTAGTACAGTACCTAACAGCCTACAGTACACCCCCTGTAATAATGTTAGTCTCCTGTCCGAGCTTCTACTTCATGCGCATTTCGAGATATGTACATACCTTTATATCAAAGGAAATAGCATATTTTACAGCTATAAAAAACAAGTTAGAAAATTTTAATAATAAATTCTAACTTATATAACACCTCTACTGTTGAGATTTCAAACCTTTCATCATCACTATACTATTAGCGAGTATAATAGTAATATTTCTCGAAACATCAGAACCCCAGCGTAAATCGGTAGAAGCTCGGACAGGAAACTAACATTATTACAGGGGGTGTACTGTACTACATGTATGTACCTAGGCATAAGCCGAGACCTTAAGCTTAGTGGGGACTCTCCTAGTTTGTCGGCTCCATCGCCAACGAGGCGCAGCAGCTTGTCGATGAGACGTTAACACTGGGCATCTTATTAGTACAAGCGTCCTACCCTAAAACACAGCGAAAAGTCCAAGTAAACACCACCTGAATTTTGCTAAGAGGTTGACCCACTAGCAGAGATAATCAACGGGGGCCGGTCGCGAAATTCTTCAGATTAAAAAACAATCAACATTAGCTAAGGTATGGATATACATACAATACAATGCATTCGTGCACATATGTGAAGATGCAATATCAGATACAATTGCTTAGGTAGTACCAGGTAAACATATTGGAGAATTAGAGATTAGAGATTCTGATACTAATAAGTAGGATTACGTAGACAATAGGCCAAGTAACTGGCAGACTGGCTGGCTAACCAACTGGTTTAATTACTTTTATTACTTTTCGCCATAGCCATTCACCATTCTCGAAAAAAAGGCTCGGCTTGGAAAACCGCTCCTTGGACGAAACTGTACTACGTATTCTGGTTGGTCACGTCAGTCTTGGATTGCTCGGTGGAACTTCTTGGGATGTCTTGTGTCTCGTCTAGGCAATGAATAGCGCGGAATTATAGCGATCATCTGCGATGTGCAATCCTCCTTTACCCACCCAGCCACCTCGCATGATCATTGATTTCCCTTAACTGAACACTGCACCAACAGACCGGATTACGCGAACTAACAATCGACATTTTCAACTCCACCGTGTTGTAGCCTGCTTATTCTTGTTCATTCGCGACAGAAAATCGCCATTTTTTTTTTCTTCTCGTCTTGTCTTGTCATTCTTTTTTAATTCGTCATTTTCATGACGCGTGTGTATGTATGTGATAGATTGAGAGCCGGGTGAGGCATGCGGCATACAAGTACCTAGCGAGCAAATACGTAGGCCAAGAATACAGTTGTTTGAGAAACTGTCTGCATAATGCAAAAGATGTTAGGGCAGTGCCGCAGAGTAATCCCGATTTTCAATTCTACGGTTTCGAGGACCGGTGGGCGTATCGTAGCATTCTAGTTGTTTTCTCCAACAAAGCCCTTCTTTTTTTTCAGTCCACTTCACTTTATGACGGAGACAGGAGTAGAAGGACTACACCACGCCTTCATTCATGCCCAGCTCTTCAATGGAATGGGGACTGGAGTGTATCATATGTTCCCGGACTATCACATCATACACGGCAAGATCTTCTACCAGAATCGCCCTCCGAACCCACTTACCCGCCCTGTAATCAGCCAACTGTATGGTCATACATAGGACGGGCTGGACGGGCTCGGAGGGCGGCTGTGATCTGTCTTCGGGCTGTGGAACCGCCGCCGATCGTTCTTGTAAATTATCCGTAGAGCTGTTCCAATCAACGCAAATTTCATACCTCTTGCGTATCAGATTAGAATAGACGCCAGAAACAGCATTCTTTGTCTTTCTGCGCCAATCAGAGCATAGTATACAATTGTATAGAGATTCTGGGGGGAAATATTTAGTCCCAATGTCTATAAAGCCCTCACGATAGGCATATGCCCCCTCCCTATCGATGAGCTGTCTAGATTAGGTACCTAAGTCATTTAAGTGTTCCGTTCATCAAATAAACTACATGGTATGTGTATATCTACTCTGAGGCGACATTGCGCTATCTTAGATGTTTCCATGAAAATACCATTAGAGGGAGAGGGGCGACATAGTTAGGTAATTGATAGAGCCCGTGCCAAATTCAGAAGTGCAAAAAGTTATCATCGCTTCATCGCACCCACTACACTATAGACAATAGTATACAAAGTCGTTTACTTTATCACGTTTCCCATGTCAGCTCATCTATATTTCTAGCATATTGCTTAGAGCAGTCTTTATTATGCCCGTGCACAAACCAACGTTAAGATACTATGTAGATAACTCGTAGATGGTCAATGCATTAGACTTTGTATAAGCTTGGTAGCCAAATACCTTCCCGTTCGTTGCAAGGTGTTACGATCTCCTTGATATCGTATTACTTGTTTACAGCTTTAAAAAGCTAGCACGCAACCCTATAGCCAAGAAGAAACATAATACCAGATTAAAATTACCTACATAGTACCTATGTAACAAGCCATGGAACCATCAAGACCCATCAAAGCCCCTAGCCATGTTCAACATGACAAGACGTCAGAGTATGTCAGTACAGGCAGTAGCTGCTCTAGAGGTTCAGTAAGTCATCCGGGAAGATAATTCACTAGATAACATCTCGAAAATGGGTACAAAGTTAGGCATACTCTCCTGAGCTACGCTGCCCCATTCTAGATGCTCTTTCCTACTCGCCGTAGGTCTACGGGACAAGTCGGGCTAACAGAAGATATTGAACCTAGCATCCAAGCTACACCTAGGTAAGGAGGTTGGAGTTATCAAGCGATCGCAGCCAGGTAGACGTTCTCAGTGGTTGCCTTGGACCAAGAACATTTTATTGACAACCCTCTATAGCATAATTTAGAGACCAAGTAACCAGTCGAATACTAAGTCGATAGGTTGAAATAGGTTTATGTAGGTGGAACCCACTCAAAGAATGAAAGCCGTCGTTGAGATAGAAAGAAACCAGGCATCTCTTCGCATATGAAGCATTCGCCGTTGTTCCTTTGAAGGAAAACGCCCAAGACCAGCGCATTAGAGGGAAGAAAGAATATTGAGATAGTAGGCGTGCTACTAAGTTTGAAAAAAGTCTGCGCTCCCTAATTGCCCTCTCCTGGTCGTGGTTCGATATCATTCTTTAAGGCCGGAAGAATAGCTTCATCGCCGTTGTCGTTCTCGGAGTTAGAGTCATCATCGGCAACAAATGCAGCCGTGCCGTTCGAGTACTTGCACTCCATGTACTCAGGCATCGGCATGATGGGATAATACCTGTTGATCACCTTCCTGGCTCCATCCCCAAAGGCGGCATCCCACGGCATCTTCATAGAAGGGGGGATGTCCCATCCCAACTGAGTGTTTCGAAGCCATAGTCGCACCAGGTGTCTCGAGGAGGCAGCGCCGTCATAGTAGGACTCGCGAGCATGTAGGAGGGCAAGGTTATTGATGAAAACAATATCGCCCGGTTGTGTCTCGAGCCGCAACTGGTGTTTTTGGGCTGCTCTTTGAAGCACCGCCAATGCCTCCTGTTGCTCTGATGTTAGGCGCGGGATCGAGTTCTTGCGAGCTAATGGATGGGGCCCGATGCGAGCAGGATCCATCGAAACCAATAGCTTCCCATCGTGGAACTCTAGGAGTGGGCATAGGACGAATGGGGAATCTTTTCTCGAACTACTGCCGGCACGACGGATGTGAGCTGTGCTGCGTCTTGAAAAATCTTTTATTCCTTCGCGAAGGCGGGTTCTAGGGTCTACTCACGTTTGAATGGGCCAATTGTGCCTGGCTAGAACATGCAGGACCCAGGGGTTAGAATGCAATAGGTCATTGTATATGGCGGTCATCGACGCCACACAGGTGTGGCCACCCGAGTCGGCACGGTCCCGGACTTGCATAGATAGGATTTCGCATCCCATGTCAGTGTGAAAGGGCTAGGCGTTTGTAAGCTTAGGTCATGGTGCTTCTTCCTTCTTCGCATTTTTACCTCTAACGTGAGGAGATCTGCTCACTTACCAAACTATCGTTGGTGTGAATTCCGTGACGCTTAGCCCTAGGCACAGTCCAGGACTTGGACTCAGTAACATGAGCTTCCCTTCGAATCAGCGAACTGCACATTAACACGAGATGCAGGGAAAATTACACAGCATATCCCCTTTAGCGTTCTGGATGCCTCGTTGGTCGCCAATATAGCTGGCAATGGCGAGGAAGAGTATGATGTTGACCTCGACGGTACGCTTTTCAGGCCTAAGACCGCGAATGATGCAAATCCCACTGCCATGGTGAATATCATGTACGCATTGCTCAAGCCGGCGTTGAAGATTTGGTAGGGGGAAGCACTCGCGCGTCACTTCGTCTCCATCTAACTCCAGTTCTGGGACGATCGTCAATGGACTACAGATTGTGAAAATTGTGGCTCGGAGGGGAACTTACTACTCCACGACTGCCAGCCCTCTTCTACCTCGGTTATCTCAGAGCCACTCAGGTCTAGAACGTGTTTCTGTCTATCATTTCCGGTCCAATTCAGTGGGCTGTCGATATGACCAGGGAATCCTGGGGGTGGCTGGAGAATGCTGCCTTGCTGCCGGGTCAGGACATCCGCCGCAAGTCCACGCTCGTCATGACGCACCCAGGGCTGCATGCTGGTAAGGCTCTCGGAGGCGAGCGGAAGCATGTGAGCTGTCATGTTGCTGCTGCCCTTGAAGATTTACGCGTTGCAGAAGTTGAGATGTGGGTTTCGAAAAGGGAAAAAGACATCACCATGCTGGCGACTTATAACATTAACTACCTAACCTAACGTAACAGCTCTCCTCAGGATACGGCCACAAAGTCTTAATTATGACACAACTCTACGGTCCAAGTTATTTGTCATTGGCTCGTACGAGCTTCTACCTCCTCGACAACTCGTAGCTTTGGACTTGACACACGGAATGAGGAGAAAATGATCGCATAGACTGTGCATGAGGTTGCCTGACGGTTTAGCACCACACGCCGACGCGGCGAGAGATGTGGTAGCACACATAAGACACGAGCAGCCTCTGTGGTGCCATCCGGCCCAATATCCGGTAGGATTCTGCATCGTGTAAAGATAGATTGCCATTGTTCGAGAAGGGATGGTAATCCCCGCGGACAACGGGATGGAGGGTATGTTTTTTGAAGCCCAAGCATAGCAGAAGAGCAAATTAGAATTTCAGAAGGACCGCTTCAGCACGGAGCTGCTAGGGGAGGTAACGTCTCGTCCGACTTGGCATCGGAACCGCTCAATTTACAGACCGTCTACGTGCTTATCCTATGGAGGACGAGCCTTCCCAACCGTCGTATGAGCTACGACGGGTGCGGATTGTTGAGACCGGTATCTTTGGGTCATTAGGAAACATGATCGACTTCAGGTTGCACGCCGTACCCGCTGAAGGTCAGCAACCGTTGCCTTAGCAAAATGCTGGAACCCGGACGTGCACGTTTTTCATGCCATCGCCCCCCACGAACCTGAGGAAGCATTGCGCTTGACGTGGCACCGGAAAGCCGGAAAAGACGCCTCGCTGTGAGGCAAAGTCTAAGATGGGATGGCAGGATGGATAAGGGACCCTTAGAAACCCCGGGCTAAATGAAAAGGCACGTCTCGTCTCGGAAATGCTTCCCAGGGGGTCGCCTAGCAGAAATATTATTGTCATTGGTTGTTATTTGTCTTTTTCCCGCCGATTCCGCACGAGGCTATTCGAAGAAGACTCGCGGCCCAGGTTTAGGACAGGCCAGGGGTGAGACCGGTGAGAGCGCATACCACAGCTAGATCTTCAACGATCGCGTACGGACGGCATAAGACGGCAACCAAGATTTTAACTACGTTAGGTACTTTTGTTTTTTTGAGGTCCTTTTTATTTTATCCTATATTCGCCCAATTTGCCTTACGGATGAAAACCTATGACGGTGACTTCGCGGGACTTGCTCCGCTGATGTTCACAGCCAGGCTGAAAGCAGACCGTGACGGAGTGCTCAGCCTGTTCTTATCATTATGTAAGGCATGATTCGAAGCTGGCGTTGCAGTACATCGTTACGAGATACGGAGTTGGAGGGTACGGTATCTTAACTCCGAATGCGCTCTTATATAGGTACATACATATGTAGGTTAGCTCGTCTCGTCGGCATGTATGTACTCATGCACTCATTATTGGGGGCCGTGGTACGCATATGTAGATGGACAGATGGATGGATAGACAGGACTCCGAGTCGGCGGGGAACTGCACATACGAAAGCCCAGTGGCTTCTATTGGTGCTGTTGGTGGTGGCTTAAACTCTTGCTTTTTTCTTCCTAGTCATCGTGTTTTCGGTGTGCTGGAATTATTATTTGTCGACAGACCGCTAGACGGCCAACTGGGGGGGTTTTCGTCTGTTACTTGGGTATCAGGTGTATACATCCGCATACGATGCATTAGCTTGCCTCTTACAACATCTTGCCACCACGGATCATCGCACGACTTAAAGCCATCGCGGGTGGGACGCTGCGCGACTTTCCTAACGCAAGGATCAGGCCCAAAAGCAAGAATCAATTGAACCCGGTGAGAAATTTGAAATATTGACTTTTGAGAAACCCATTATGCTGCATCCTGTCTGCCACGAGAACCAAAGCTGACTGAGCGGAGCTCGTAACGCACGTTGTGTATTACCAGACCAGCAAATATACAATACTGGTCCTACTACATACGTAGCTACGCAACCATTTTCGCCGGTCGAGAGAGAGCCCCTGCGCCACTTTCTCTCACCGGCTCCTTCGACGGTGAGTGTGACAGTACAGCGAAGCACTCAATGAGAGACCGGCAGTTTTGACACAGGCGCACAACGCCCAGGTACAGGACCGCTGCGTCGTTTTCAGCCGGGGAATGAGATCAGATCATTGTCAGATATCCACCGGTAGGAAATATGATGAATGGAACCGACGTCGCCGCCCTTCAGCCCGTTCGCTTGGCTCCTACCGGGGTTATGCCAATTGACTCAACGTCATGTAATAATAATTCGAGCAGGCGGGCTCGGAACGCGTTCCCTTCTTCCACCAACTATACCCCTAGTCCTTTCTCTTCTTCTTCTTCCTCACGGACTACGAAGACCAATAAATCAAAAGGACACGGGCTCAAGAGGTCGTCGTCGTCGTCGCCATTGGCTAGTGCTCCTGTGAAAAAAAGACAAAGCAACGTCGCCGACGTTGCGGTTGTGACATCTCTCCCTGCCGCCGCAACAGCAGATGAATTCGAGGCTTTTAGGCACCAGGCTTCTGACACTAGATGGGACCAGTCCTTGCTGTCAGGTTCCACTAGTTACGGTGGAGGGCTAGACACAGGCCCCGGCATAAGAGACCACTTCACTTTGCACTCTGCTGCCCTCTCACAGACTCACGCCTCGGCCGCGTACGACTGGTCTTTCCATCATTCGGACCCGGTTCCCTCGAGCAACCCATCTTTCCCCTTGTTTCCCTCTCCAGCCCCCTATCTAGCAGCCCACGAAAACCTACCGCATCAACACCCGTTGGGGGACTATCCGGTCGATTACTTAGATATCACTCCTACGTACGGCATCTATCCTTCGCCTCTTTTTTTAAACCCCTTTCACTATCCAGCCATGCCCGTGGAGCAACGACCCATCCCGGATGATGCCACCTCTCCCCAGGAACGGCGGCTGCTAGAGTACGATCCTCTTCGCTTGGCGAAGTCGGAAGATGTTTATGTGGATGATGACACTCAACAGGAGGGGTGGAGTCTGGTGCATAGGCTGGCGCGTAGGGGAGAGTGGCTGGAAGAGGACAGCAAACCCAGGACCTTCGACGACCTGCCGCAAGCTACCGCCGTTTCCGACTTGAAAAATGGCGATACCTCGGCGCTTGTCGAAGAGGCATCGACTTCGTGGGAGCATGGCCTGCCTCAAGTAGTAGACGAGGTTGCAACCGACGACAAGCGGCCCTCATCTCAGTCGGAAAGGCGGTCCAGGTCGTGCTTGGGGGCAGAGGCCCGTGAGAAGACGGGCAAAACTCGGAAGCTTAAAGTGTGTCCTCTCTTTCTTCTTCTTCCCTTCATACCACGGTCGCGTTCGCCCTCCACTGACGTAATTGCGGGCCTGTATTCGATGTCGCATGCAGAAAATAAGAGTAGGTCGACTATCAAGCCATGTGATGTCACAGAAGTATCTTTCACTCACCCTTCCATTAGTGCGTAGAAGATCCCGAGGACCCGGATGGACTACACTGCCTAACTTGTCGGAGGATCAACCCTAACTCGAAGAAGGTAATCCATAGGGGCCCATGTCTCCGGTGGAAGCTCACCGAAGTTACCCTGTTCCGTGAGGGAGGTCTCAACTTAACGACAAGATGGACCGGAGTCAAGATGAAGGACCTCGGACCACGGGATTGGGCCGAGGAGATACCTCATCCAATAACGGTCACCATTGGTTGCCGTAAAAAGCCATTGGTATTGATAGTCCGCAAAATTAAGGACGACCATAGGGATGTTAACTGGAAGTACTGGGTCGATAACACAGGAGCCAAAAGACGGTTCTATATCAACCCTTATGCTCTCGCAGACATCAGGAAGACTGCCCATGACTACAGGAGGTATGTGTATAATTCTGCAGGCGACGCATTCGAAGAATATTGTGCGGGTTCTGAGGTCCACCGCGTGGTGCGCGATACGTATACCGCCATGTAAGTCACATCTCCCTGGCTTCCTATTTCTCGGCGACCCCTTTCTCAACAATGTAATACCATTGCTCGAGACGTCGTTCATATTGGAAGCTGACTGGAGAATCTGTCTCGATAGGTTCAATTATTATATGGATTGTGACGTGAGTCTAAATGGAATTTGACCCATCAAACCGTTTACTAAGCACGTTGACTTTAGCCACATCCGCTGAAGGGCGACGATGTGTGCCCTGGAGACTTTATCGGGCGATGCCTTCGCCTATGGTTCGCGATCAGTTAGCAGCTCATCACCTACTCCGCTATACTTGAGTATATGTCTAATCTGCATGAGCAGGGAACATGCTTGGATCGGCCTTCATCGTCGACAAGGACGCGCTCAAGCTTGGCATGGCCCCGGTAGACGACCCCGAATGCCCGTATCATGGCAAATTCAACATACCACGTATGATACCGGCGCAGTTCGATTCGCTGGGATACGAGATGGTACTCATGCCACTGAGAAAGGTAGTGCTCGAGGAGCTTTGGAAGATGATGGCTAGTAAGAATACGTTACACTTCTTCGCCATTTACCTCACCGTGTTCATGCTCCTGCACGAGGTTTCATTTACGTCGAGGGATAGGTTGCGTCGTGCCGTAGAGAACAAGATGGAAGTAAGTGATCGAAAGCAGCGTCAGTTTCGCAACTCGATCAACTAATCGGATTTATACCTAGTCGCGGTATGACCTCGTGAAGTTTGTCGAAGGGCTTCAAGAGGGAGCAAACATTGTCCTTGCTCATTGGCATTACTACAAACGGGATTTCAACACCTTGGTGACGGCTACTAAGGAGATTGATCCGGAGAAAAAGAAGGCGGCGGTCTGGGGAGAGCTCAAACCAGACCAGGTGAATCTCCTCAGACAAACCCGCGAAGCCTACGAGAATATAGGTGAGGGTCTCCATACCCCCATGGGAGAGGTGGCCCACTATCTCCCATCTCTCCCTCTCTCCTACTCATGGGATGCTGACAAACAACTGCAGAACTGGGGCCGACGGATTGGGAGCACGATCTTTGGTTTGTGTCGCAAATGTTCGAGGACAGTGACGTCTGGCGCCCAAAAGATACATTCCGCTGGTGAGGGTTGGATAGAGTAGATACGTGGCCAGAAGTTATATATACACATATATATAGGTCTAATGATATAGGTTACTGGACTTTGATGTATCGAGGGGTGAAGGGAGGAGAGGGGTGGACGCGAGGCGGCCATACAATCGTTGAGTCTCACGGCTGCTACGTTTCATGACTACAACGACTATATTCTTAGGCTGGATCATTTTCTAAACTTGGATAGGTTAGGTACTTAGCTATCTGTTAGTTGGCGCCTATAACAGACAGCACCATTAATATCTGCGAAAAGAAATATCTGGGTAGCGGAGGATTGGAAGGCTATCGAAAGAGCACCTAAGGTAGCGATTATACGTCTCTACCCCTTTTCGTCATGGGTAGAATCGGTAAAGAAGTCTATGATGGTAGTTTCATTTTGCTTACTAGGCGTACACGCTGCGAGGTGTTGCTTGAATTTACCTAGAAATGAAAAATATTCCATGTACCTAGGTAAAAGAATAAAAGAAAAAAAGGAAAAAAGGAAAAAAGAAAAAAAAAGGAGTTTGTCAAACACCGGACGGGCACCTGCACAGGCGCTGCTCCACTAATTTGGTAGTACATACGTACATGTACCTAGGTATTTAGTAGGTGGGTACATGCAGCTATCTATCGATAAGAATATCGGAAAGTCGCCAGATGGCATCAAACACTTTTTACATTGAACATATCGTCATTCCTCTACTTATTCCTACACCTTTCTAACTCGACAACACCAACTCACTCTTTCCCCTATAAAGAATAAAGAGAAGACCGCGGGACTTCTGCATTTATACACTCACTCTCACAATCTCACATTCACCACTTACACGTATACTCACCCCATCTTCAACTCGATAAGCCGTCAACATGTCTTTCGATCTCGACACCTTCACCATGCTGCCTCTGCAGATGGATCCGCAGACCAAGGCGCTGACCACATCATCCAACTCGCGCGCCCTGCAAGCCGAGCTAGCCGCCCTCAACGCGCTGCACCGATCCCTCGTCGCCCTCGAGACCCCGAACCAGGTGCCGCCGCCGCCCGTGCCCGTGAACCCGAAGCGGTCCGCCAACGTCAGCAAGCTACGGGACAGCGGCAACGCCGAGTACCGCAAGGGCAAGCACGCCGACGCCGTCAAGTTTTACAGCCTAGGTCTGCAGATGGCCCTGACGCGACCGCTGTGGGAGCCCCAGCAGCTCGTGCGCGAGGAGGTCGCCGCTCTCTACGCCAACCGCGCCCAAGCCCACATGGCCTTGCAGAGCTGGGCCGAGGGGGCGTCCGACGCCGAGGCCAGCGTCGAGGCCAAGCGCGTTGGTAACTCCAAGGCTTGGTGGAGGCGTGGGAAGTGCCTCCTGGAGATGGGACGGCTTCCTGAGGCCAAGGAGTGGGTTAGCAAGGGCTTGGAGATGGAGGGCGACGAGGGCGAGCTAGTAGCTTTGTTGAAGGACATCAATGCGAAGGTGGAGGAGAAGGAGAAGAGTAGTTCGTGATGTACGTGCTAGGTACACGAGGTCATGAATGTCGCTTTTTCCTTCTACCCCTTCCCTATTACCGCACATGCCAGCGATCTAAGCGGTTCCTACGATTCCAGTAAGAGTTAATCAGTACTCTTTGCATACCCCTAAGGCGTCCAAGGAGTTGGTTTGATAGGATACCTAGGTATCTATAGATTGTTTGTTCAGGTTCCCTGACCGTTCGTCATTTTTTCTCCCGCGTGTATGGGCAGTTTACATTTGACCGAGAAGAATAAGTCTACACCGTAGTGACGAAAACAATTCATATGGCACCATGAAGATGGGAAAGGGGTCAAAATATTTGGACATGCAATTGAATTTGCCTGCTGAAATTGCGAAGAAATAATTGCCCCGAAGCCTATTTGTTCCGTCTCCCATCTCCCCTATGTCCTCAGTCTTCGGTCTTCGGTCTTCGGTCTTGTCCTAAAATTTACAGCATGCATGTCGTATGAATATCTCCTTCTCTTTCTAGCAATGACAAACTACCTACAATCTGGCTGGGATGAACCTCCAACCTCCAACCTCCAACATTGCCGCTCGGCCGTAAGAGTGAAACCTAAAAAACAAAGAATCCAGATGCATCTCATCCCACGAATACATCTAGACTGACCAACCAGTTGAAGTTTCTTGTCTTAGTATCTCTCTACCCCCCTCCCTCTCTCGGTTATCATTCCTAGACTATAATCACCAGACTCGCCACATTGTGGTGCTTCTCGGCTTCCAATGATGCGAATTCGATATGTCCTGCCCATTCCTAGAGTCTACCTATACACGACCGACCAATCAAGAAACAAAGGGGGGGCCAGAGAAAACAAGATACTTCAAAGCGTAGTGGTTGCTTGCGTGGTATCATCTTAAACCTTCCCCCTTCCTTCTTTATGTATTTTCGCGTCATGGCTATTATTTATTCGTGCTAGCCCTTCGTACTGCTTTCTTTCATTATTGCTTCTCCGACATCCCTTTCTCCTGGACGCTACGGTTTCTGGGCCTCATCACGGCGTCTTGGCTGGACATGCGACGGTCGAGGGCGCGCTCGAGTTTGGCGCCGAGCGCGAGCTTGTTGAGGTTGGCCGACTTCTCCTCGGACAGCACGACGCGCTGTTGCGACAGCGCCTTGTTCTCCATGCGCGCGAGCCCGCTCTCGATGTCGCGAATCTCGGCCGTCGCCGAGTCCGTCGTCTGAACTGTCGCTGCTAACGAGGGCGCCGTGCTATACGTGCTGTAGCGCACCGAGGCGCGGGGAGAGCCGATCTGTTTTGGTAGAATATAGGTTAGCATTCAGCATCCCTGGGAGTTTCTTTCTTTCTTTTTCTTCCTTCTCCCTCTTTCGCGGTGACAAATTGGGGATTTGGATACAACAGCTAGATCACTTGTGGGAGGATAGTTGATGCTGACGACGACCAAGATACTATCAATGAAGAAAATAGCAAAATGAGCTTCTAGGACCTACGGTAGATGGTGCCATGATTGGGCGGGATGAGTCCAACGAGGTAGGCATTTTGATTTCACGTAGAGTGCTTAATATACCCAGATTTCTGTTTGTTGTTTCTAACTTGTCCGGCCTTGACGAAATAGTGACGACGGTCGGGTTTTGCGACAAATTTAACAGGCAATTGCTGACTGGATGTTCGTCAGAGTGGCAGTGGTGAGTGTGAATGGTGGGTGGATCGAAAGTTCGAAACGGCGCTATGCAAGGATGGCCAAGGACGGACGGACGAAGCCGGGATGGGGGATGAGATCAGTATATGGGAATGATCTCTAGTTTCAAAGTCCGGTATTTGTATGTACGAGATAATAGTGCTCTAATGGATTGAGAAAGAATAGAAGAAGGCAGGTTGGCACGCATTCATGCAGTTTACCTATGCAGATAGAACACCAGGTTATTACAGGTAGGCTGGCAGGCTGGGTGGATGGAATAGGGGTCGCGGGCTGAAGAAAAGAATAAGAGGAAAAAAAAATGGAAAAGGGATGTGATGGTGTGAAGGCGCAGGTTGCGCGCGTGGGAATGGTAGTAACTGTACTACAAAAGATGCAGGGTCATATCGTGCCTAAACCTTGCGAAAAAAGCTGATAGATCATCAATAGTCGTAGCGATCATAGCTATGTCAAGTATTATTATTATACCTATGCTAACTTATAACGCCGTTAGTGTAGACACATACATAGTAACAATGATACCTCGCATACCTCGGTGTTGTCAGGGTTGTTTCTAGTACTGTATTATACGGTACAAATGCCTATCATCCATGTTTACCTACCTCATAACTTTTCATAGTAGTACACTTGGAGACATGGATTGGATGAAAAGTCACGAACGACTTGACTAATGACTTGTTAGCCTCTAGTAAATTATAATACTCTATCGTCATACTTCTAACAACGGAATTATAAAGACGGCATAAAGAGAGCTTTACATCTTTTTAACCTCTCTTATTTATTGTTCAGCGTTGAGGCGTGTTAAAACCTCGACTCTTCAAAAGTTCCAATCCAGCTCGTTTTATCACGGTGAAAGGGGAGGAGGGGGCTGCCACATGGCTCTGTGCTCGACGGATTGTCCCCCACATGCATGGATGCAATGGATGCATGCAGTCAGCAGCAGATATGGCGCATATTCTACTCAACTAACTCAACTAAAATCAGTTAGCTTAGCACCAAGACGATTTGCCTCTCTCCGATCAAGATTCAAGGGTACTCTAGCCTAGGCTACCCTGTCTTCATGGGGACCATAGCCGCCTTCTTGGTTTCAACGGCGCCATCGTCTCCTCAATTCCTCATCATTGCTGTTAAGGGATTCCATTGATGGAATGAGAGTACGACATGCATGCCTAACTACCTCTTACTTAGGTATATCGCGTCAACACCTAACGTGAATAAAGAAAACTCATCGAGAAGCTGCTGTTATCTCAGACCTTGTCAATTATGTATACTACAACTGTTAATGCCAATAAAAGGAAGGCCGGACAACTCCCCGATCCCCGAATCAACCTTACCGAGTTACGGCAGGATTCCGCGAACCTCTTCTGAAGGTTGGTTTCTGCTGATCAGTGCAACGCGACAATTGCATTATCGAGAATGATCAACCGCAAAAATACAAGGCTGTCGTGAGCGAAGGAGCACATATATATAGCATACTACATATGCCAGCTGCTTACCTACGGATTACATGCATATGTGCTCGCACCAACCACACTATCCTCCCGCCGTAGGCCTGTAAGTATGTACATAGTATGTAGATGGTGATCGGTGTATTATTCTACTATGTATTATTATGTAGGTCTCCCTACAAGGTTCACTCCCCTCCTTATCTTCTATGGCAAGTGGCCTCGCGGAGACCAGCACGTGGCCCAATGATCATCGTGTCGATCCGCCGAGAAACGCCATCCTTCACCCTCTCAAGTCAATGCCTTCCGTCAGCGCAAAGTCCAGCCAACAGCAATCTAGCATGTAGTAGGCTCGGCGTCCTATTGAGCGGATCGAGCACTGATTAGGTAGGTATATGATGATTTGCGAGTTACACTTGCAGGCAGAATATGTATGGACGCAGGCTGGCAGGTAGAAAAGCGAGTGTATTATCACAACATGCAGGGCCAGCTATCACAACGGATAAGTCAGTCAACGCACCAACCACACAAACCCCCAGGCCCCTCGCCAACATCGGAAGTTTGGATCGCTAACAATTGCAAAACACATGGCCAAGGGATCCCTGTCCCGTTCAACCTATCTCACTGCTTTCGTCAGATCTGCATGTTAAGCACGTGGCGGTAAGGTAAGCTGGATGCAACCCTACCGTGCCATTGGCGGACTATCCAGCAAGGGTATTTTACACATTTCACATACATACATATCGCCAGAGGCCCGTGATGTCGGCTATGCACATATATACTGTATGTACACATAGAGGGCCTACATGTATGTATGTAGGCAACAATCAGAACAACCTCCATTATCAACCCCTCGCCCCCCTGCCCGAATTCTTGAATATTCGTACTGATCCGACGGAAGCCTGTCGCGCTGCCACGAGATCCGGGCCCGAATAATAGATTAAACTGACCTCTCCAACGGGCTTCCGGCCTTTGGACGAGCCCGAAACGAGGTCGTGCTACGCGGTTCCGCTGTCGTTCAAAATATACTTGGCGACGGATGTCTGCTTGTTAGGTAGGTAAGGCGAGGGGATGATACATGGGCATTCCTACATTCATCACCTAGGCAGTAGGTAGGTAGGCATGGCTCGCGCGAGGCATCGCAACATGTCGAGAAACATGTCGAGAAACATGTCGAGACGATCCTGTGTCTGTATCAATACACGTGGCAATCTTTAAACTCGCTTGCGTGCATAAGCTCGAACCTCGTTAGAGATAGTCAGGCATATCGGGGATGAGTAGGTATCTACCTATTTACTAGTGATAGAGAGCTTGGGTCGCTCACTCATTATTAGCTTTGCTTCACCGACGAGTTTCATATCGCATCATTTCGTCAGGCACAACATGCAACAGTCCGCAACCAAAACTTTTGTTCCAGTCTGCGACGCGTAAGGGAAGAGGAAGCGTCTCTGTCTCGGCATGTATATGTTGAACAAGAAATAGTACTAACGCATAAGTTTAGTAGTGGGGAGTCCAGGTACAGTACGCAATGCGTTGTTAACTTGACGGTCAAATGAGTGGCATTAGTGATCATTTCTGTCTCAATTCCGATTCCCTCTTACTAATGCACAGGTATCCAATGGCGAGCTCGACATAATAGCGCATCATCCTTCGCCTGAACCGCCATGCAATGACTTCAGCCAATTAACAGGACTTCGAAGTGAATCTTGAAGTCGATGCGGCTCATGGTTTATTCTGAGAGCTCTCGTATATCAGCTAAAAATTGTCTCGTCGTCGAGATTACCTGGGGACACAATGGTTCACGAAAATAGGTCTCTACGAACTTTTGTTATCGGATAGGTCATGGCGCACTTAGAATGCCCATCGTTGAGCATTGTTTTTTTTTATAGATCGGCAACTGACTATAATACCGAACGAGTGTGGCCTACCGTCAAAACTTGGTAGCCAATAGACAATATAAATAGTTCCTCCCTTCTCCCGCCAGTACAGATTCCCGCAATCACCCGCCCCTCCCTGCCTCTCTTCGCCGCGGCTACCTGCATATCTACCTCATACAGTCTACCTTATTCTACTCTATTCAATGATGACCGCGGTTCTTATGTGACTTCTTCTTTCCATTCAGTGTCCTTGGCTTCTTCGAATGCTCGGTGCTCGTTTCGTGGTTGGACCAGCGAGATCCTCGTGAACTAGAAGATGTCGTTGACGACGAACTGGCCTGCTCGCTCTCTTCGACGACGGGTGGGCAGCTCCCGTTGTTATGGTTGAAGTCGTACGCTGCTCCTCGCTTGTGCGCCGAACCTCGCGTGGCGCTGTGAAGCTTGCGACTACCTTTCCCCTTTCGAACGTCCGCAAACGATATTTCTGGGCTCGCGCTTCTTGACGTCGCTACGAAATATTAGGAAAAGTAGTCCTCGTGTATACGATAATGGGACATAGATCCTCACACGACGGACTGCATGAACTGCAACATCCATGACCACATGGAACTTCCATGTCTTCGACTTTCCCCGTGAGCGGATTCCAGTCCATCCTACGGCTCAATACGGTGCACCACCCCTGGGTATTAGGACCTTTCCCGCATACGCAGCAATTCCAGCTGCCCATGAGGGCCTTGAAATTGCAATTCTGCAGGGGGCAGTCGACATTGGTTGGCTGAGGCGTCGAGTAGATCGGGTTCGAGCAGGGTGTCTCATACCCCGTGTCCAGATCGAACATGGCTTCCGGACAGTACAGCCATTTAACGGAAGTGTGCGAGCAGGGATGGTAGTGAGGATGTCCGTGGCACATTGTCGTCGACTGTCGGGTAAGGGGGGATTTAGGAATTACGACACAAAACTACGAGGCTGGCGATTCGGCGAAGGAGGCAAACTGGCCGACATCGAGTTAACGCCTCGGACGTCCTGAGCCTTTTATATACGCTTACCTGTCCCCGTAGGAACATGTGTATTTCTCCGAAAGCAACATCAGCACTGGAAACCTGAGAGCCTACCTTTCGTGTACATGTTCCAACCTCGATCATCCCTGCGGCGACAACGAGGACAGGAAACATACCCCCCTCATCTAACGCACCACAAGCAATACGCCCAGCTCTGCAGCTCGTCGAGAGAGAGAGAGAACCGGGAGTAGGGATCAGCAGCTCCCTCTTTCGTATTGGTGAGTGTACTCCTCGATCCAGGAGGGATGGTGGTGATCTAAGTGCGGTACAGATCTTTTGTCTCGGGTAGTAGTGTGGATTAGTGTGACTACGACACCGCCAACAAGCAGCCTACAGCCCAATCGCGATATTCCCGCTTCTGCTAGGCCAGTCCGTCTATGCTTATATTCTTTTCTCCCCCCTAAGGCAGGGTCACCATTGGTTACTTGACACACATGCACATCATGTACGACACCGTATCGTGCCGAGCAGGGGCCTGTTTGGATATCGATCTCCTCGGTGGTTCGATCTACGCAGATCAAGTAAATTGTTGCTTTTCACGACTGAGACCTGGAGAGTGTTCTAGTTACTTAGCGTCATGTACGGATTCGCAATCGACCAGCGACCAGGTACCTGGATTCGGCCGAGTATCATTGCTTTTTCGCCTACCCGCTAGTACTCTTTTCGTACCCACCCCCTTTCTCCTGCAAACCCCCCTCCTTTCCTTCTACAATTTGTAATATTCTCATCTCGGGCTCCGTACGCATCATGAGAGAGAGATACGACCGCAATGTTCTAAGCACAATATATTTCTGCCTTAAATCTAACGTCTAGATCCCGTCCTCTCGTTTTCCATTATATTACATGGCCACTTCCCTCAAACATTCGAAATAACTTGCAGCCTCTGCTCCCTATGGCCCTTGCAGAATGGTGTCTTAGGCTTTCATCGAAGACCGCCACATTCGATATTATCTTACACGTATTCCAACAAAGGTACATCGAAGCCAATCTATGACTGCAGCCACCTTCAAATGCAACGACGGTCTTCTCCGATTCGTAGAGCGGAGTCTCGAGGCTTGATGCTCTGCCTATATACTTTCCCTCCCTGTAACATTCACCGACTTGGCCACTATCACTCACACAGTATCATTGTCTTACTCCCCATTAAATCTCGGTAGCCGCTTCGCATGTCTCACAGCAAATATGACCACAACGGTACTCCTGCCTGTCTATAAGCATCACACAGCTACAACGACCTAAGGCACGTTAGAATTTGTAAGAAACGTCAATTCTAGGTTTTCAGCGTCGACTCACCCTGGTCATTCCATTCCTTACCACACCAGCAACAGTTCCAATAACCTCCTCGTTCCTCGAACGGACAGTTTGCCAGGGGACATGTGACTGGGGACCCAAATTGTGGTGGGGGTGGCCACGGTACGGTATTCCGAATGACCCGATTACAAGTCCTTCGTTCTTTGCGTGACTGGCGAGAGGGTGGCGGTGCCTCCGAACAGTAGAGAGTGCGGGTGACGACGTGCTCGCAGCGGAGCGTATAAGCGGTTTCGGTGCACATGATGTGAATGTTTCTCGGTAAACAATCACGGCTGCTAAATAGAAAGGGGTAACTAGGACAGAAGTGATATTCTTGGGTCATATCCAGGGCCTAAGCTCCCAGCATCGAGCAGACAACATGGGCGATTCTTATCCTCCCCTTCAATCCCTTGTGCAACGAATTTACCCCATTTCTCCTGTCTCTGTTTTCCAAGCCTTTACCCATAAATTTCTGAAAGGAGATATATCGAAGTCGGCGATCAAACCTGACCTGAATACATAAATCTGGAATTATTGAACTAAATCTCACGTGGGAATCGCGACAAATGCTCTAAGCTTGACATGTTTGCTTGCTGCGCTCGAATTACGTCCCGACAGTCTGGTCCACAAGACGGGAGACCCAAGTACCCGGGCGAAGCAACCATCCGCGCCGCACTATACCCAGGGGGGAACTTGGGGTATAAGCAAGATGATGTATGATCGCTCGGGAACCCACATAGACAGATTGCTTCGAGAAAAGCAAAAGCGCTGTGTTTCTTCACGAACCCCTCAGCGGACAGCGCAACTATTAAAAACTGTCATACATAGCACTATGTTACCACGTGGTGAAGTCGCCGACCTCGTAAAGCGAAGCCAATAATGCAACCAATATAATCTAAGTTAGATTCGCAACCTCAACTCTAGTTTCACTTCTCAATAATATCATCGCTACACTTCGATCCTCTTTTCCGCCTCACTATTCAACTTTCCAGAAGAAGAAACCGAGCACGCGGGACAGAAAAAAAGAAACAAACAAACAAGTGGCCAGTAAGAATAACACAATACCGCAATATGTTCTGCCCGAACGAATCGTCCACCATCCTGCCCGGACCGATTCCACGTAGACACCTTCTCCCTACCTGCGGTTTGGACGACAGTTCTGGCATACGGCGTGGTAGCAAAGAGCGTCGGGAATCTTCTTCATCGGTCGGATGCACCACCGGAGCGTATTACCGCCGCGATTACACTGGCAACAGGTCCAGTTTCCCCCGAGGTCCTCTAACCTGCAACCGCCAGAGCTGCACTGTTGCGAGATGAGGCACCCACCGGCTGCGCAAGGATTGGTATAGTCTATGCCCTCGATGGGGTTATACTCCGGGGCATAGGTAAGCCCGTCGCACGGCTGTTGGATCCACTGCTCACCGCCCTCGGCGTTGTTGGTGCTGATAGAGTTTAAGGGGCTCGAGCCTACAGCTTCGGATGTGGCGTTTGGACAGAAAGAGTAGTGTACTGCATACTCAACATCCCGTGTGCAGGGAGTCAAATGGTGGTAGTGGAGGTAGTTGTACGTGCACATGGTTGCTGGAAGAGCTCTGGGTGGGCTACTGCGGGAGTGGATGTACGGATACCGTCAAGGGTTCTAGGTTTATTTTGGGAAGCTATCTTTGAAGTCGAGTATGGATACTTCAATCTCAGTTTGGATTGTCGCATGGCACGGTGGTCGACAGTCTTGGATGAGATGCTTGGGTATTTGAAGCAGGCCCGAAGGATTGTAGGAGCGAGTAGAGGCTAAGAAAGAGCGATATATATGGAGGCTTAGCAGACTTCGAGGAAGTGCTATCGAAGAACTTTCGCTCTGAGACTATGGACTTCTCCTGGTTATGGGATATTGCTTGGGAACTTATCGAATTCCTGTCTGGGTAGTGAGAATAACGGCGGTGACGACGATCCTTAAATAGAACCTCGTCCGACTTGCCCACCGAGCTTTTAACAAGGCGAACAGGATTTTCAATCCAGGTCTAGCCCTAATTACATAAAATCTTCGCATTTCGACTCGTCTCGTATGAGTTAAGTTAAGTTGTTCGTGTACCCAGTCGGACTCTTGCGGGGAAACACCAAAGCCCCTTAGATCGCCAAATAGATGACGAACAAAAAAGACTGCCCCAACGTGATGATATTCTCATGATACACCTTCCAGAACACATTCTAGGTGCCCCAGTCGTTAGCAGCCGCGGTCCCGACGTATCGGTCATTGTCTCTCTGAGTCCAGCCTCGGCGTGGTCTACACGTGGCGCCGTTGTCATATGGACCCATGTAACGACGCAGGCACCGCTAATATCGACACCGGGCCTAAGACAGGATTGAGACATCGAAAGATTCTAGTCCGAGAGGCGTCGAGCGAGAAGGGAAATAAAAATAAACTTTTCAGGCGTCAGCTATAGCTTATACAATCCTTACTAAACGAATGTACCTCCTAGATAAGGTTGATTATCGGCCTGATAAATTAGCGGCGGCATGGCCCGAATAGCTAGGTAGCTTCTAGATGCTTCGGAAAGGAGGTTGGTCTCAATAAGCGAAGGGGCTGATGGCCGAGGTATGCCAGGACGAGGGCCCCTCCCTTATGAGGATGAAGTTAAATGAAGATATTGGCGTGCAACTGTCTTGCTTCACTTACATAGGTATAGATGCGTAGTGAAACTTGGAGCTCCGCGTTCACCCCGAAAGCTCAGAGAATGAGGTATATTGAACAATGTAGGAGAGCTCTACCTACGTATCTATTTTGAGGTCTAGAACTCTTAGCTAAAATTCATCTAGCTCAGTAGAAACGTGTCAACACGAACACATTTCGGAAGAAAGCACCACCGTGAGACAACCGCAGGTATCTCGCCGAAGTGAATTCATGTGGCAGTCACACGTCAATATAAATAATACACAGGTTGGAGATTTTGCGTATGATAGATGTGATATTCTACATTGGTGTCATGGAGAAGCATGCACTTCCTTTAGGTGATGCCGGCAACCGCAAACGCCTTACGGCCGGATATTCTGATCCGCTCCCGTTAATAAATCATGATTACCTGCCGGAAAAAAGGAAGGAATAGTAGACAAAGTGTCGGGTCACTTCATACAGAGCCACAGCGTTCTCATGGTTTCGGATATATTTCCTTGGTTAAACATATTTGTCTACACACGAAGTTGGGTAGGTGGGATGTAGTAGTAAGCCGAGGCACAATCTAACATCGATGGGAGTTGCCCACCTACACCAACTGCTCCTGACAAGGTACCTACGGGAGACCTAGATAATAGGAAGTCATTTCAGTTTAAATAGTAAAGGTCGTGTTTCTGTTTAGAATAACAATTTCGAGCACGAATTCCTACGCAGGTGCATTGCTTTATTACGCAAAATAGAGCCTCACGCATGTATTAATACTTGTTTATGTGCTAGGTAGGTTCCTAGGTAGTGTTATTCTTAAGAGAATGAGAATCATATTGGATACCTCGGTAGGTATGTTACAACATCTTCATTATGAAGACGGCTGGATTAATAAAAGAAAAAAGGTTCTTTGATGGAAGTAGTATGTCGGTTAGGACATTTACAGGTAAGTTTCCGTAAAATTCATCACATTTTAGTTGAACTTATACATGTTAACGAGTGTCACCTCTTCAGCTAATCCATACTTTGTTCATTCAGCTTAGCACTTGTAAGTGTGATATCTTTTTAGAAGCAACCAGAGAGAAGGGCATATTCTAGTATGTAATAGCCTTGGTGTCTCGATACTTTCCAGCTTCAGGGTGAAAGCTGGAGTATGTACTTACATCTTTATTCTCCGCAGCATCAATGTCAATGCTTGTTACTCATTCATTAGCACTAACTTAGAATCGATAAGGAAATAGTGGATTGAATACTTATACATTACCAGGGACTTTAGCTAATCTAACCTCAAAGTCATAGGAGTTCAAGTAGCTAAGCAGTATTTCGTTACGAGTAAGCGAGTGTATTTAACTGGTAGACATAGGACAAGTCTCGAGAGACCGAGCCTTATACCTTGAAGCCCTTCCTCTATGTAACCTCATTTCCAAAATCGTATTCACTTGGTAAAGTGAAGAATTATAATAAACTATTGGGGCTAATGGAACGTTACTTAGTGTCTACCTAGGTAGGCACCTATTTATTTATACATAGCATAGCAGTTAGTACACTAATAGCAACTGTACCCTTCTTAGCAACCAGGGTTTCTTACAGGTTTGGGAATAAACTGGGATATCCCGCAAACTGGGCTTTGCGTATAGGGTTATTCATCCACTACAGCCCCCAATCCAAGGGCTATTACGCGCCGGTTTCGTGGGGAAGAGGGTGAGGAGCACTCGAGCTTTCGATGAACAGTGAGAGAGATAGAGAGGCTCGCCGCTTATTGTGACAGCTTTATTCTTGCCTTCGCTCTATCGTGTTTAGGAGTGAAACCCTGGGTTGAACTGGGCAAAAGAACGCAAATGAATCGGAATGTGCTAGCTAGCTGGTAGGCAGGCTTGCGATTGTACACCAAAACAACCTGACATACGGACTAAAGATTTCGGCCTACCCTGGAGAAATTAATGTGATACGGTAAACATTAAACTGCGGAATTTCATACTGGCGGACGGCACGAAAATGTCATTAGGGATTGTAGAGGACCTATGGTGACCTGGGGTTTACTTGGTAAATGCTGGCTGAAAAATAGTAAGCAGACTGCATCAGTGCATCTTCGCATTTGTATATCCTCTTCTCTCGATGCGATGTTTACGTAGGTAGTGAGTAGGTATTTAGCTGTAGTCGGTAGTCATAATAAGCGGACTAACGTGACTCCCCATCGATGTAGGATAGATTGACGTTGCAGACCAAGAAGGCTCTTTACTGACTTAACTGTTTACTCGGAATCCGGGGTTGGGTTACAGCCAAGAAACCCGGGAATCTAGGTACCTAGTGATGGAACCGTCATTCGTAAGCGAAGCAGCCACTAGAGCTGGTCGGTTGGAGAGTGGTTTAATATCTCAGGCCTCCGTACACGAGCTGCCGAGTTGAGTGAGTAACCGTACTAGATTGAATTAATAGATCAAGTTTAGGGACTTAAGGAGGGAGCCGGTGTCGAAGTGGTAACAATAGATTCCGTACCGGAAAGCATCGGATTGAGGAAATAATGTAGGCTTAGGTACCAGTAACCAGGCTAGATGTCCATCAGTCTCTCATCCCTGATAGAAGCTAGAAATACCTGACGATCTCTAGTCGTGATTGAAATGTGTGAGGGATCATCCTCCCTGCTTGTTGAGAGAAAGAGAAACAAGACTCGATATGTAAGTGGGAGAGGAAGAGCTAGCTAATGCAGGTACCGATTATTAGATACCTCCGATACAGAAATATATTCATCCCTGTTTGCTCTGATATCTGATATCAAAGCGTAGCATCGGAGCTACCCCGCTAGGATGCCCCGCCATCGATGCCGTCAGAGAGAGAACTTGTATGAGAGAAACGTAGTAAGTAGATGCGAGATATTTCAACTAATAGAAATGATATTGTATGGAAGTCTCGGGGTTTGATATAGCAAAAAATTGTAGGAAACCCTGCATAATACTGTACCGTAACTTCACATCGAGATGGAATCCGACACCAAGACTCGTTAGTTTCTCTACGTCTTCATCCTGTTTTCGAAAAGAAAAGCTCCGTAGAAGAGAGCTGGTCAACTAACATGTTACTCACCAGCTCCGTACTTGACGAGCGATAAGTCGTCTTTCGCATACGTGTCCGCTAGAGACCGGTGGCCAGTGATCATTGCAAGTCTTTTACATTCGCAACCTACCCGCCGAATACGAGCACCTGCTGACCTACGGGCATCCAGACCCAAGCCATCGACGACCTATACCGGTCCGTATCTGCGTGTGACGAGCCGGAAAAGAAAGACGACGGCAAGAGAATAGTAGAAGAGCTTTCGAAGCTCAAATACGAGCTTCAGCATGACCGACAGCTTACGTATGTTTTATTATTACCTACTCCTCAACAACAATAAGAGAGCATCAAGTTTATAAGATGTATATAGGCCAATAAGGGAAGACGGTGGTGCCGACGTAGCAATTTATAACCACGAGCTAGAGCAGTTGGGAACTCCCAGCTGGTTCAACATCCCGTGGCTCTATTGCGAATGCTATCTGTATAGGTATGGGACCCCCTAAATCATCAAATCTCACGACAGACAGCGCTGACATGAAAATAGACGCCTCAACACCTCCTTCCGCCTTTCCAAGCACTGGAAGACCTACGATGTGTTTTCTCGCCAGAAGATCCAGACCTTTCGGTCGTCGCGGCCTGCCGTCCTCGAACTTGCTGGTCGGTATAAGGACTTGATAACGCAGATGGAGAAGGACAAGAACAAGAACAAGAGCGGCTCCGATCACGACGAAGCCGAGAAGATCTTGTTCTACGAAATGTGCGAGATCTGCCTATGGGGCAACGCAACCGACCTTTCCCTCCTGACGAGTCTCACCTACGAGGACATACAGAAGCTGCAAGGGTCCGAGGCTAGGAAGGCTTCCGAGAAGAACATCCTGGTCAACGACCTGGGAGCGGCGTACGAAGTGTTGAAGAAGGCCAAGAGGGAGGGAAAGAAGGAACGTCGTGTGGATATTGTTTTAGACAATGCCGGCTTTGAGCTGTACGTTGATCTTATCCTAGCCGGCTACCTGTTGTCGTCCGGGCTCGCCACGCTCGTGGTCTTGCATCCGAAGTCAATCCCCTGGTTCGTGTCGGACGTGCTACCAGGCGACTTCGCTGCTCTGCTCGGCGCCCTCGCCAACCCGAAGCGATTCTACGAAACACCGTCCGACGACGATAAGCTGCAGGACAAGACGCCGGCGCCCTTGTCGGAGAAGGAGGTCGCGGACCTAGGCTTTCTCTTCCAGGAATGGGTGCAGATGCATGCCGAGGGCCAGCTAATCATGAGACCGAACCCCTTTTGGACTCACCCGGGGAGTTACTGGAGACTCCCGTCCGTGGAGAAGAACCTGCACGAAGATTTGAAGAGCAGCGAGGTGGTCATTTTCAAAGGTGACTTGAACTACCGAAAGCTTACTGGCGATGTAAGTATCGATGTCTTCTGATAACCCTTGGCAACTTCTCAGATGGCTTGACTGACTGATTGACGATAATAGGCGGCGTGGGATCCGGCGACGCCGTTTACCACGGCTATTGGGCCTCTCGGTCCCGGATCCGGTGTCAACGTGCTTGCGCTCCGTACATGCAAGGCCGACGTCGTCGTAGGGCTTAAGCCGGGACAAGACGAAGAAATTCGGGCTACGGAAGGCGGCAGCGACGAAAGCGGCGCGAGGAAATGGGCGTGGAGCGGCAAATGGGCCGTGGTGTCCTTTTCGGGAGGCAAGTAAGAATGTGTAGAAGAACTAAAGACCTTGACTCTAGACTTGATAATAGACTACATCCTCGCTGGTAGAATAAAATGATTCTGAGAAGGTTGCTGGTAAGTTAGGGAGATTTTAATTTATTAGCCCTGGTTTGAACTGGTTTGGACTGGTTTGACTCACGGTCATTTAAGATGTCAACTCGCAACTCGCAACTCACAAGGGATATCTCAAAATGATATTTCATTGCCGATGCTACAGCCTTGGTCTATCAATTTACAGACCGAGTAACCCTAAACCGTGACTAAACCGTAACCCCCCTAATCCCCATCCCTTCCACGGGTATCTGTCCCAAAACCGAACGCCAACGCAGATACACAAATGACATTGCACAGGTTACCACTAGAACCTGAGCGACAGCATGCCGGCGGTGCCCTGGCGGATGAAGAACCAGCCGACCTTCCTGACGAACCACACGACCTCGCCGGCGATCTAATCCTTGACTTTGGCCGCCTCCTCCTTGATGTCGGGGGTCTTCTCGAAGATGACCTGCCTGTCGCCGTTGGGCAGCTTCTTCACCAGCTTGCCGTCGTCCTCGACGCCGAACGGCAACCTGGCATAGACCCAGCGGCCGGTGAAGAAGGCGGCGGCGGCCCAGACCCAGAGCAGGAGGGCGATGCTAAAGGTGAGGAAGAGGGTCGGCACGAGGAGGAGCAAGGCGATGCCGATCCAGAACAGCGAGAACAGCAGGCCGGAGAGGAGAGAGACGACGAGGGTGGTGGCGGCGAAACCCGCGAATAGGAGGACGGGGGCGAGGGAGAGGGTGAGCTGGAAGGCGACGAAGGACTGGGAATTTATCAATCACCACCATCTTTAACGCTATTTATGTGCCTGTACATAGAAACAGAGAGAGATACATAAAGAGATACAGGAATATATATAATCTATAATAAAAGCCAAGCTTACAAAAAGAACGGGCTTCTCGATCGCCAGGTCGTGCACGTAATCGTATGCCTTCTGTCGCGTGGTCGGGTGCACGACTCGGTCCACCTGCCGCTGGCTGTAGGCGAGCAAGTCGTTGGCTTTGGCCTTGGCCTTTTCGCTCGAAGACACGTCGTTGGCCGCCATCGTGGAAGGAGATGGGTACGCAGATTATTGTCAGAGTCCGATCGCCGAGTTGGAAGGGTGACGGGAACCGATAGAGTTCAGATGGTGGTAATTGGATATAAATATCGAAGGTGTCGATACCTAGAGAATGAATGACTACGACCGGATTGTTTTGTTGAAAAAGGTGTGAAATTGAAAAGATGACAAACCATTGAATGGATCGAGAAAGATGTCCATCCGGTGGTAGCAACGCCTACACACCTTTGATACATGTAACTGCCATCACGCATCATCATACAAAACGAACGGAAGTTGCAAATGGTTTGAATGCCTCAGTGCATGTACATAGGTACCTTTTACCTGCAACCCAAACGCGAATGAATGGACGCGAATGACGTTGCGTGGCTGGTTAGGTAGAATGTGGCTGAAGCTCCAACTTACTTACATAGGTACAAGGTTCATTCTTCTGGAATTTCTCATGCAGAACTACATACATGTACGCATGCTCAAATATCACTTCACTCAAGTACATAATATCTCAGTTGGTTCTCATGAGAATTGCTCCAATATTCCTCAGGTATAGGGTAGGTAGGTAGGTAAGTAAGTACGGGTAAGCCAGTCGAACAGATAAATCGAGATGCATCATCCCCCGCCCGCTACATTACCAGCGGCGCGTTCATATTCCTCAGTTCCAAATTTAAATCTGCCGGCTGGCTGTCCCTGGCCACCTTTTCCTCGATTCTCTTCTGCTGCTCTTCGGGAGGGAGGAACCCGAATGCCTCTACGTCTTCGTCCCATTTCCGGACGCATTCCGCATTCCAATTGCACCTTTCTACCGAGCCGTAGGCAGGATGGCTGAATCGCGGATGCCGGCTCGGCCAGTTCGAAGCGTGGTAGTGGTGTTTGACCAGCGCTCCCCTGGCATCATGGTTTCCCGAATCCGAGTGACCTTGACCTGCCGCGAAGGCTTCGACGTCCAGCACTAGGATTCCACTCACGATCTTGGACTCGTCGAGGTCGTGAAAGTCATCCCATGAAATCTTGGAGCCGCCCTTCCGATTATTCATCTCCTCCAAGATAGCGGCCGTGAAGGCAGAAGGGCCAGTGCCACTTATCACCTCGTCAAAGTCCAGCACTACCTCCCCGATCGGCACATTTTGCTTCTTCGCGATGCCATTCAACCAATCTTGGATATTTTCCACCAACTTCAGCATCACCGGCTGTCTTGGTTTCGCCATGAATGTCCATTGGCAGAACGACTGCGACTTCTTACCCAGTATTCTGTGTTCCTGAAACTCTGGCTGGTCTATCTCTACGCCGATCACCATGTCGATTTCTGTCTCGTCGTAACGCTCCGGGATGAACCTGGGCACGGGCCGAAGAGCCTCGACGTCGATGTCGGCGTAAATGCCCCCTTCCGCGTACATGATGAGGTAGCGCAGAAGGTCGGCTTTCACTATCGTCGCATTGACTGACTGGTACAACTCGATAATGTCCACGCGGTTGAATCCGTCGGGCCCAAAATGCTGCTCGATGTAGTTCACGTCGTTGTCATCTGTCAGTACTTCGTACCTAAAGCCCGGGTTCCTGGTGGTCCACGTCTTAGCCGTTGTCGAATCCCGCTCCTCGAAGGAGAGGGGATCAACTTTCCAGGTCTGCCATATTTTCTTTGGAAACCCGATCGAGCCTTGTTTTGGAGGTCCTCGTGTAATCACATTCCGCCTGAATGTGCCCCTAGGGCCTGGCATTCGTGGTATCATGTCGATGTTCAGGAGGATCAACAGAATGCATACGCATGCAAAATATATCATAATGACTCTCCGCAGCTGCGTCGGAACACGATTCCTAAGCTTTGCGGTGCTCGAGGCTAGTCTGGGTGACAACGGCGATATTGGAGAATTCATGTTGACGACCTATACGATGAGTGTCAACTGCCGTCTAGATCCAAGCGTCACGAGCGACAACCTAAAGAAACCCAGTACGAGGGGGGTAATAAGTTGGACTGGCAATGCATTTCTAGTGATAAACTCCCTGATATCCAGTCTCAACTTGGGAGTCTGAGCTGCAACTAAGGACGCATAGGTCGATAATACACCGAACTTACCCTTACGCGCCGGCTCGCCTCCCTAACCTAGTTCCAATGCTTCGCCACTACCTAATAATGACAAGTGACACAGGCAAGATCCAATCGGGGCTGGCTAACTCGCAAAAGGACTCTTCGAACTCGACGACCACGGCGATCTGAGTTGCACAGCATGATGAACTTGGATCGTAGCAGGTTAGCACTTGTTCTTGCTTTTCACTGAATTCAACCGCGATATGGCATATACCCCAGACTCCACATACTATACCTTGCAATCCGTTGCCCTACGGGTGTTATGCGGGGATGGCCTGTGTAGGTAGTGATTGCATTGGATCCGGAGCCGTGGTTCGCTCGTACTAGACGTCTAGCTGATGCGGCTTGCTTGCATGATCTCGGTGTTCATGCATGGGAACCTTCCTTTTCAAGTAATATCTCCAGCCTCACGATGATCTGATGGTTTATGAGCCGCGGGATGGCTTCTTTTCTTTTCTTTACATGTGATATGCTTTGCTTTTGGAAGTTCAGCTGTAGGCATTTGTCACCGTTACACCCGACACACTTATAGATTCATAATGGATGTCGATCAAGCCAAGTATGGGGTTACCGACGCCGTGTGCAACACCCCAAGACCGAACAAGTATTCGGGCTGTATAGCACACCCCTTTGTAAGTCCCGCTTACGACCCCGGATTTTCGAACATGGGATGATGGCATACTTGTCTTCATGAGTTACTGATATCCGCCCTCCCCTTGACTCGTGACACCATTCTTACTAGTCAACTAAGCATAAGGATCTTGTTGGCCGTTGGACCTGGTCGGGTTTTCAGTGCTAGCCGAATATACACGCCCGACAGCTCGAAGGGTAAAGACTCAAATCGACACCGAGGGGGTCGCGATTAAAACTCCAAAAAGAACAAGTATTCAATGGGACCCTGAGTACAAGGGGTCGGAATATTTCCTCATCCATTAGTGGAAATTTCACCATATATGAAGATGCCTACTAAATCCAAGGGCATATTGGATGTTGGAGAATGGGAGGAGATTAAAACCGACTGGAAACCTGCTCCGACTAGGCGCCCAGCAATAAGGGGCCTCAATTGCAAGAGAGGATTGACGAAACCAATCAAAACCATACTGTCGTATCTGTGGCCATCCATGACGATAGCGACGTCAGAGGAGCTACGTCCGACAGCCTATCTAGACGGCCTTCGTGGTTTTGCCGCCTTCCTCGTGTATTGGCATCATCACCAGCTTTGGGCTCATCTGGCAACGCATCAGAGCGAGATCTTCGAAGATGCCTTCGGATATAGCAGCCAGTATCACCTTGCCGCATTTCATGGCATACGAACCTTCTTTTCAGGCGGCCACTACGCCGTTTCGACTTTCTTCGTCATCTCTGGCTACGTTCTGTCAGCAAAGCCGTTGAGCCTAATACACGCCCGGGAGTACGTGAGACTGGGCGACAATGTGGCATCAGCGCTTTTTAGGCGGTGGCTACGACTGTATCTCCCGCTCGTCGCCGTAACCTTTCTATATATGACGTCGTGGCATATCTTCGGCTTGTGGGCTGCCAACGCCAGCCCTAAAGACACTTGGAAGGAAGAGCTTCAGTCCTGGTATTTTGAGCTGAAGAATTTCAGCTTCTTGTACAATCAAGGGGGTGAGCCTTGGCTCAGCTACCAATTCCATGCCTGGTCGATTCAAGTCGAATTCAAGGGTTCCGTCGTCATATATAGCTGCCTCTTAGCGTTTTCAAGATTGGCTAAGAACGCACGGCTTTCGTGCGAGATTTCTCTGGTGTTTTATTTCATGTATGTTGCAGATGGTTGGTTTGCTGCCATGTTCATTTCTGGGATGCTCCTTTGCGACCTCGACTTGCTTGCCGCCAGGAACGAATTGCCGCTTGTTTTCAACAAGCTGGAGCCGGCTAAGAGGTTTATTTTCTACCATCTACTCGCATTCAGTGTCTACCTTGGCGGTGTCCCGTCTGTCAACGCCGATATCAACCGATTCAAGGACTCTAGAGGCTGGTACTATCTGTCTTACCTTAAGCCTCAAGCCGTATTCGATTATAAATGGGTTTACCTCTTCTGGGCGGCCACGTTTCTCGTTGCCTCGATACCCCGGATTTTGTGGCTCAAGCGGTTCTTCGAGACTCGTTTTTGTCAGTATCTGGGGCGAATCTCATTCGCATTGTATCTGGTACATGGACCCATTCTCTGGACCCTCGGCGATAGGCTATACACCGCTACGGGGTGGTACCAGGAAGCCCAGACGGCCCATCTACCACAGTGGGTGGAAAAGTTCCCGTTGCCGAAAACGGGCCCCTTAGGCCTTGAAGTGTCATTTTTGGCATCGCACATTATCCTCTTACCCCTTACGATATGGGTAGCTGACTTTGGTACGCGAGTAATCGACGAGCCGAGCGTTCGATTTGCGCAATGGCTTTATCGTAGCCTCCTACCCCGGCCAGTTAGGTTGTAGGGAGATGGAGAGTGTTATCTGGTTGCACAGGTAGCAAACATTCTTAGATCGATGAGGGGAATTGTTCAGAATGTCTCATCTCGGTGGCTCATAAGACTCGGGTACCTCCTAGGTACGATCCGATAATCGCTTTCCTCGGTGATCTGCCGGAGTAGTACTATTCGTAGCAGGCTAATCTGAAGCTGCGTATCCAACTTTACAGGAAAAAGAAAACCTCTTTTCAGCTGGTTCAGCAGGTAGACAGGTAGAGCAAGACAAACGAACTCAAGTGGTTGGAGATAGTTGCCTAATCGGGAAAGTAGACCTTAGTGACTGTAGTGCGACCCATCGTTCAGGGGGGCAGCTCGGGAGCCTCTTCAGACCCCCATTACAAACCCTACTCTTGTTTGGGGTAAAGGCTTGACCAAGATCGAATGCATCGGGGATTATATGACGGAGAAGGAGAATCACATGCTAGCATGTTAGATCATGGAAAAACAGCCCCCCCTTTATTTCCCCGAAGCACCGCCATCACGTCAGAGATCGGTAGCTCCGGGCTGGCTCACACCGTCTCCTGAGTGGCTGATCCCTACCTATCGCCTGAGCAATTGGGGTTTAGAAACACTTACACTGTCTACATGCTGCACACAAGACACGGCATTGGTACCTAATCCTAATGCTACTAGTCAAGCAGCGTAATCTAACCCTCACACACGAGCCGAGGCGATTCGGCAGAGCCAGTTTATGATTGTCGATCTACATGCTTGAGGCCTTCTCCGATTCAGGGGACTATTGCCTACATGAAGAAATATGATAAGCATTCCTTCGTTTTCTACGATCCTACTTGGGCGTGGGAATGCTTGTCAATGGTGAACTAGGTGGTCACACGGATGACGCCCAGCACAATCACTACCGGAGCGTATAGTTAGGCCGACAAGTGAAGAGAAAGCTAGGGGTGATTTGAATGTTCATCATCCTTCAGGCTTGTGAAGGTGGTTGGCTAGTTCTGAGGGGTGATATCGACCTTCCCGCCATCCTTCACGATTAGCCAATGCCCTAGCTCACCGGACAGAAGTACTCCTCGTCATTATTCGAGATGTTAGTAAGGGAGATTAGGCGCCTGATTCTTGTCATAGCTCCGTTATTCCTGCTCTTCTATGCTGGCTTGCACTGGCTTGGTAACCGGCCTTCTCTTCTCTCTTCGTACCATCATGCTGGAATTTGGCTAGAGAGGGTATTCTTTCGCAATGGACTTGTCAAACACCACGAGAAGTCAGTGCTTGCGGACCAAGAGGTCTTGCAATCGAGTAGTAGCAGCCACAGCCGATTGGAGGTGCTACCTACCGACGATGATAACGGCAACTATGGCAGCTCACATGTCGTACTTTTCTCTGCATGGACACTAGACAAGAGGTATTTCCAGCTTAAATTCGGCGACAAGCTAGGCATAAACCCAAACATCATCCCACATCCACTGCTCGAGAACACATGGATCATAGTCGCACAGCAGCACGACCCTGAAGACACGACACACATGCACTTCGTCGAGCTAGCGTGCGATGCTGCATTCGACGAGATCAATAGTGAGCTTCGTTGCTTGTTTCCCCCTGTCCAACTGCCTATCTCGCCCACCGGGTTGGGCAAATGCGAGGGCGAGCTCGAGTATGCGAACATGAACGTCGGGCCCCACGACGCCCGCGTTTTCTATGGCCCGCGGACCCCGTTCACAGTCTACGGGAGCAACTCCCAGGAGACGTGCTTTGGACAGTGGATTCAGGACCTTCAAGTGTTGATGAATTGGGGGAATGGTCCTGGTCTTGACTTAGGGGATACGAGTGCGCGGGAGCTGGTGAAGGAACAGGAGACGTTCTTCCAGCAAGGCACGGAGCTACATCGCCCACCTCCTTACTTCCCCATAGAGAAGAATTGGTTCATATTCTGGGACCCCGGTGGCCAGATGTACGCACACTACGATGTGTTTCCGCGCCGAGTCTTCGCAAAGCTAGGTGCCGACGGTTCAGCAGGGCCTGACCTAGCCCCCGAGGCGGCCTTAGCGGGCGACCAGATGTGTATGAATAAGTATATGCCGAAGCTAGGACCGGAGCATGAGTCGATTCATCAAGCGACCAACTCACTATCCGTCACGCTATGTCGACGATCAGACCCAAGCTGCTCGCCGACCGACGCCAACACGTTTCTTTTTACGATCTTCCAGCACAAGACCTTTTACGGGTTTCACGGTGTGTACGAGCCGTATGTCGTGGTTTTCCGGCGACGAGCGCCGTTCCAGGTGTACGGCATCTCGCGGAAGCCGCTGTGGATCTACGGCCGCGCGCGTCGGAGCCAGATGCTGTACGTCACGTCCGTGAGCTGGAAGGCTCACGACCGGAAATACCATGGCTACTTGGACGATGTGTTGTTCCTGGGATTCGGGATCGAAGATCAGGATGCTGCTGCCATTGACGTCCTGGCGAGTGATTTGCTGGTTGGCTTAGGGCTTTGCGAAGAGGTACATGGGAGTTCTTGGTTTTGAATCAAGACATTCGGAGTCTGTTTGGTACACTTCGGTTATAATTATGACCTATCTTAGATTAGCATGCTATACTACTCTAACTCGCTGATGTAGCAAGTTCCAATCTAGTGCTGTATAAGATTAAAATCAAATTTCACGACTATCGATGCAATGAGATGCCTTCTTTCGAATGTCACCGGATGACTGGTTGGCTACCGCTTTCTGCACTACCAATGACAATATTCACGACCCGCCATACGTAGCGCAATATTCCCGGTTCTTAGTTGATGATGGCAAGAGATCACGATTCACCGTAGCTTGTCAATTTCAGCTCGGAGTCGTGGCATGCTCCTAGTGGCTCCCTTTTTCGAGATGGCTTGGCCATTCCGAACCTGTCATCTTGCATTCCAGGGTGATGAAATCAAGGAGATTGAAGAGTGAATGGCCGAGCGGGCCAGGCTCTCCTATCTACCTGGACAGCTATTTTGGATTGCGAGACTCACTTTACTCCTGTTTCTATTATAGGTAGGTAGAGGTAGGTAGGTAGATACCTAGGTACTTAGTAGAGCGGAAGACAACGTAAAGGGGTCTGCAGAATAGAAGTGCCCATTGCGAAGAATGATAGGGGATGCTCACACTCAGTCTGAAATCAGAAACTCATTTCTGCTTAATGGGAAAGCCCGTCTGAGATTTTCAAGTCACAGTGAGAAGAGACTCAAGAGAAAACTGTCACCAAGGGTTCATTCTAAAGCATCACATGGAGGATTGAAGAAATATGTGAATGCAATTAAAGCAAGTAAAGTTGTTCGTACCGACTGAGAAAATAACGCCGGCCGACGCCTCGTAACTCCGTATGATGTCTGCGAAGACGTATCTAGCCTTGGACACTGCTACCCCTAGCGCAGACTGGTTGGCGTGTGAAAATGCAAGATCGCCAGATGTATGCCGTTCCTAGGTACCTAAGTTTTGATGAGAACACCCGCGCGCACGGTAGCGTAGAATGCTGGACTGTTGTCTACGATACACTTAGGTAGATACCACTAGGGTTCCCCTAACAGACGAGCGGTGATGTCGCCCATGTACGCTTCCTCGAGCTCGACGTCTTGGCCGTCTACCATGGGGTCGATGCCTACCCACTGAAAGGCCTCGACTACCCGGTCGATGTCAAAACCCATGTGGACGAATCGATCGATGAGGTCCTTGTTGTAACCTTGGTATCTGGGGGAGTGTTAGTCTTATACGATGGGTATACAGCAAGTCCAGGTAGATATATGAGAAGAAAAAAAGAAAAAAAAGAAAGAAAAAAAACCTACCGAGACTCGTCGTCGGCTCGTTGTTGCTGGGGCTCGATGTAACTTCGGGGCTGAACGGAGTGGAAGTTGGGATTGCGCGGGGCGCCGGCGTGAAGGACAGCCCACTCGTGGGCCTTCTTGTTGAAACCCTCGCGATCGTTGATCATCATCTTGGCTACCTCGGCGTCTTGGGGATCTTTAGGTTCGGGGCTCTCGAAGAGGCCTTGGAGGGAGAGCAGGGTGGACTTGATGGTCAGGATAGGAGACCAGGCGGAGCTGAGGGTATCGAGGCAGATGGCACCCTATTGTATATGTTCACATCAGCCAGAGTTCTTCTCAGTAAATCGTATAAACATATATATATATATATATATATATATATACATATACATAGATATGTGGTCAACGTACGGTTTGGCTGCTGATGTTGGGGTGCCAGATCTTGGTGTCGAATTTCATGATGGGCGGTCGGAAGGGGTACTCGTTCGGGATCTTAACGTCGACGATGAACTTCCCCCCTTCGTACGGGGTATCGGGGGGACCTGGGATGCAGGCCTTCAGGTGCGTCAGGTCGCTGCTGTTGTTGGCAGGCTGCGCGGTGATGCCAGACGACTTCTTGTCGTTTTCCATGTCGGACAACTCCTTGGCGACCCGGCGCGCACGGCTCGACGACATAATGACTGATTTAAGAGGTGGTATCGCGCATACAAATGAACAAGATAAGGTACTATATTAGGTACCAGACCGAAGAGAAGAATTCAGAGACGGGGAGACAAGCCAAGGGCAAATACGATATAACCACGGAATTCGTACTTGCACTTGTCCTGTTTATATAAAATGTCGAGGTGTAAAGAAGAACCTGACCGTTGCGAAGTCGAAAACCAGAAAGAAGATGGATAAAGAGGATGAGGATGGGAATAACGACAAGGCTGAGGTTGTCTGTCTGTCTACCTTATCTTATGCTTCAATAGAATGGCTGTGTGCACACGTACGTAGAAACCCGACGATAATGGCTAGCTACCTAGTTGTAAATGATTGGGTTGTTTTTCATATTATTTTGAATGGATGATGACAATATGAGTTAACAGGATGTGACACTTCAGTATGCATAAATGACAAGGACAACCCCTATGTAGGTACATTCTCTACTTAATGTGTGTGTTACAAGCGGGTAGGTACATGCATTACGTGGAAACCTTGAGGGCATACAGTGTGCAAGTGCAGTGTTGACTAACCTGGTACTATGCACGTAGGCATACATGTAGCATGCAAGTATACCCTATTATCTACAGTGACGAGCACATGGCGGGGTAAAAATGTAGTTTCTAACCCCACTACCTTATTGGACATTTACTTTTTTTTATCGTCATTTCATATTACATACATATAGATATTTTCATCTCTACATCTTCTCTCTTGGACACCTTCACATTCATTTACATAGATCAAGATGGCTACCACCACGATAACCACCACCGTCCGAAAGAAAGATGCCAACCTCCCACCCGAGAATGAGCGCTTCTTACGATGTTGCGCCGACATTGCGAGCGCTCTCATCGAGGACCACGAAGCTTCCAAGGACCTCAAGAACAATAAGAAGAAGGATATCAACCTCAACAGCTTGCGCTCCAAATTCTCTAGAAAGCACAAGATAGCTAGCATGCCCCCGCTGACGGCCATCATCGCTGCCGTTCCCGAACACTACAAGAAGTACATCTTGCCCAAGCTGATCGCGAAGCCCATTCGAACCTCATCCGGCATTGCTGTCGTCGCTGTCATGTGCAAACCTCACCGATGTCCCCATATCGCCTACACCGGCAACATCTGCGTCTACTGTCCCGGCGGTCCCGACTCGGATTTCGAGTACAGTACACAGTCTTATACCGGCTATGAACCCACGTCGATGCGCGCCATCCGTGCCAGGTACGATCCCTTCGAACAAGCTCGGGGCCGTGTCGATCAGCTCAAGTCTCTCGGTCACTCGGTCGACAAGGTCGAGTACATCATCATGGGTGGAACCTTCATGTCTCTGCCCATACCCTACCGAGAAGAATTCATTTCCCAGCTGCACAATGCCTTGAGCGGCTATCAAACGTCTGACGTAGACGAAGCGGTCGAGGCCGGTGAGATGAGCAATGTCAAATGTGTGGGAATCACCATCGAGACCCGACCGGATTACTGTTTGCAACCGCATTTGACAGATATGCTGCGTTACGGATGTACGCGCTTAGAGATCGGTGTCCAGTCTCTATACGAAGACGTTGCGCGAGATACCAACCGGGGACACACCGTGGCATCCGTAGCCGAGACCTTTTGTCTTGCCAAAGACGCCGGGTTCAAAGTAGTTTCGCACATGATGCCAGACCTGCCCAACGTCGGCATGGAGCGGGACTTGGACCAGTTCAGAGAGTATTTTGAAAACCCGGCGTTCCGGACCGATGGGCTAAAGATCTACCCTACCCTGGTCATCCGCGGCACAGGTCTCTACGAACTATGGCGGACCGGCCGATACCAAAACTACACCCCTAATGCTCTAATCGACATCGTCGCCAGGATATTAGCACTCGTGCCGCCGTGGACGAGGATCTACCGAGTCCAGAGAGATATCCCCATGCCTCTGGTTACCTCGGGTGTCGAGAACGGAAACCTGAGAGAGTTGGCCCTGGCACGCATGAAGGATTTCGGTACAACGTGCCGGGACGTGAGAACGCGCGAAGTGGGCATCAACGAGGTCAAGCACAAGATACGACCAAATCAGATCGAGCTGATCCGTCGTGACTACACCGCTAACGCTGGATGGGAGACTTTCCTAGCCTACGAGGATCCCAAGCAGGATATTCTAGTCGCCCTGCTTCGCTTGCGGAAATGCACAGAGAAGTACACGTATCGCGAGGAGCTGACGGGCCAACAAACTAGTCTGGTCAGAGAGCTGCACGTGTACGGTACCGCTGTTCCGGTTCATGCCCGAGACCCCAAGAAATTCCAACACCAAGGCTTCGGTACGCTGCTGATGGAAGAGGCCGAACGTATCGCCCGCGACGAGCACGGAAGCCACAAGATCAGCGTTATCAGCGGCGTCGGTGTTAGAAGTTACTACAAGAAACTCGGATATTGGCTGGACGGGCCGTACATGAGCAAGTGGCTCGATGGCCGCCCGCAAGAACAGACCTAAGCATAGCATAGCAAGCTCGTGCTTAGTTGTGTACGGAATGATAGCCTTGCGTGTCCCTAGCAAACCTTGGAATGCTTTACGCATGGCAGTGTCAATCCCAAGACACTCACTCACGCCGCGGCTATTCTCTAAGACGTCCTTCCGGGCTGGAGAAAAGGGAGGGTTGACTAGGTAGGCTTACCAGATATACCGCCACAGGCGAAAGCAGCACCTCGGCTTCAATACATCTCGAAAGAGTAGCAGCCCGGTGCGCAATATCTCCGGCCTGACATGATGCATTTCTTACTGAGGATGTGTTCTGTATCGCTAATCCCAACGAATGTCTTCTCGGCACATATCGTCATATTTGGTCGGTTAGCTGGGACTCGGCTTGTTACTTGCAGAGGTCTACATACCCCCCGCTATAGCCTATCTAGTGCCGACAGGCCACTCAAGAAAGACGATTTCGCGATTCGGGAGAAGGGTATGAGCAGAGCGAGCAGAGCTAGCTGGCACATTGCCCGGTCTCGAGGTACACGTAGCTCGACGGCATGATCCTAGCTTGAGCTACTATCTGCCCGTCATGTACTTCGTATGGGGGAGCGGCGTTATCTTGCAGCAGGATACAGTCCCAATGGTAGGTACCTAGGTAGGCAGGTAGTTATGAATACTTCAACTGCCCGGGTTTATCAACTGTCTACCTAACTAACCTGTGGAATTAAACCAACCTAGGCGTTGATGATTAACTTGTCTAGGAACATGGCAGTCTTCATCTTCACCTTGGTAGACTACGCCACTATGTAGCTTTCCTACTTCCTTTACTAGTACCTTTCCATCATCCCAAGACACGAGCTCGAGATTTCTTTATTTCAAATAGTTGTTTCTGATATATAACCGTGATTAATCTAGAACGGCAATCCTAAGTTGCCATTGTTATTCGCACAGACTAACACTTCAACTCCAAGATAGCTGATCTTAAAACGCAAGGGGCTGCACTCCCACGTTATGATCGAACGTGTTCCACGGTAGCCTCAACTTTCTCCGTCATCAAATCTTTAACGCCTTTGAGTAATGCTACAGCGACGATGGCTAGAACGACGAATGGAATCACACTTGCCCACGCTAGCCGGTACGCATAAGCATACTCCCACCTACTCGCCTCAACAGCTGCAGCCCAGACGGCTGGCGTTGCAGCATCGACTCCTGATCCTATCTGCCCAGCGTCTAGCGCTTCAAGTAGCATCGGGACGCTGCTATCAGGCAACCCAGCGTCGGCGGCGGCGGCTCCTACACCCGCCGCGTAATGACTGGCTAGTCGGCCGTTGATAATGGCATTCAAGACGGCGGACCCAAAGGCACCACCTATAGCACGTGCGCTGAATGCTAGTCCAGTGGCGGTTGAGAGAAAGGCGTGCGGCGCGGTGAACTGAACACAGGCTACGAGGAGAGTAAGTGGCCCAGCCTGGCCGATACCCGCCAGCACGTTGAAGCCAAGCTGCGCAGAGCTCCACGACGGTTGAATCGTTGCGTAGCAGATAGTTCTGTGTTTTAACATCAATACGCAGCTAGGCCGATTTCCAAGATGTAGTACATTCTGTCTTAACACCTAGAAGAGGAGGTAGAGGATATCCAACTTACACAACGAGGAAGATAGTAAAAGTGACGAGCAGGGGCGCCTGCAGGTCCTTGAACCTAGTCGCGTACCAGGTGATGGGCACGGAGGCGAACAGAACGGGAAGCTGGTAACTAAGCTGGCGGACCGAGATGCGCCAGGCATTGCTCTCGAAGCCGAGGTTGAGTGCGATCTGCGGCACCACCGAGTTGACGGCGCTGTAGAAGATCCAGCCCTCGACCGCGAATGCGAATACCGAATACGCAAAGTTGGCGTTCTGTCGAAAGAAGACGTGTGCCACAAGGCCGTCGGATCGTCCTCGCCATTCTTTGTGCCGTTAGAGAATTCCGAGAGTTCTATTATATACGGGGCTGGCTAGCATACGTACCGTAGAGAGCGAAGCCTATCAGCAACGCCAGCCCTATACTAAGTGGCACAGCTACGTGAGGATTTGACCAGGCATACGCTCCACCAGCCCAATCCATAGCAAGCAGCATCAGAGTCGCACTACCGACGAACAGTGTAGATCCAATAGGATCGCACGCCCATATATAATCTCGCAGTGCCATCTTAGGATATTCTGTATGTTTCGGTGGTGGCCAGTAGAAACAGAAGAGCCCGACGGAGGTGATGCCGTGGAACGCAGCCTGCATCCAGAAGATGTAACGCCAGCCTCCAGAATCAACATTCGTGACTGCGCCAGCGCCAAGGGAGCCAATTCTATTATCTTGCTTAGCTCTTCAAAGAACTTCTTGACAGACGCCATCTTCTTGGACTCCGGAGAGCAAAAAAGCGGAAGGGAGGAAATTAGGGCTCAGGGGTAATGGTGCAAGCTTACAGTCCACCCACAGCGCCCCCGACAAACCCAAAGCCATTAGCCAGCGCGCGGAATTTCAGAGGGAGGATCTCGGAGGGGATCGCTTGGACGATAGATACCGTAGCTAGCGTGAACCCGATGAGAATTCCTCCGCCCACCAGCATGCTCATCGACGTCGCCTTGGCGGACACGACGGCACCTACGAATGCGATTAGAGGCGGAACGGCCGCGAGATACTTCCTGTCTAGGACGTCCGAGAGGCGGCCGACGATCGGTGATAAGACGGATTGCATGAGTAGAGGGCCTTGGATGACCCAGCCGGCTATCGAAGCATCTCCTAGGTCACGTATGATGAAAGCGATGACGGATCCCGCGGCTACAACCACGAAGACCTGTGCCATGACGCTATTATCTGTGTGAGCACTACGTCCTGCATAAGTAAGGGGATGGGCGACTAAGCTCACGCGAAGCAGGTTATGAAGACCACCAACTGATCGAGGACTCGTTAGCATACATAGATCTGACTGCAGGTGGATGGAATTATATGCTTCGTACCCATGACCGCCAACTTAGATGGACGTGGTAAGCATCTTGAATTGCCTCCTGTTCGATCGGCACTACCTCGAGTTCTTCCTTGTAGCCTACCCCGAACTTATGACCCTCCACTGAAGTCGCACTTGGTTTTTCTGCCTCGGTGGACATGATTACTTAGGTTGAATGACGATGCTCAATATTGATGATAAAATGGCTACGAATAAAGGAACGAGCACGACGCTTTAGAACAACGATGAGTGCGTCGTCTCTTCTGAATTCACTACAAGCATGTCGTAATAAGCTTCGAGGGCTCCTGACCAGGTCCTAGGGGGATATAAATACTGCTGATCAGCTTTGGGATATCCAAGCCTTGCAGCAGCAGGTAACATTAGCCCCGTCCGTTATCCTACTCCGACCGAAGACCTGATCTTCATATCCCAACGTATCTCCACTTAGCTACCGTATAGTGTAGTAACTACCCCAACCTATGCCAAAAGATGATTGCGGGGACCCCAGACACTCCCACGGCAGTTATAACGCCTCTCTAATAATGACTTTTGCTGCGGGGTTGAGATCTTTCAGGGGGGTTAGGGGCGGGGATAAGGGGCTACTACTTCTCCATAACCTCGGAGCCAGAGCTTGAGCTCTCAGAAATACATTAACAACAAAAGTAGCTCTACAGACCATCAATATGGAACGTTATCAATGACACGATCCTTCAAATGGCTAGACATGTCGTAGAGAAGCGGCATGGTACCCTCTATGCCATATAATAAGATCGGAGGTAAATCTATTTTTTTCTAAGGCAAAAGCGGTTACACGCTTGGATCTTGTCCGAAGGATCGTAGATAAATTTGGCAACCGACTTGCCAGTTTTTCTACCTAAGTTTGAATAGAACGGTGAACCCAGGCGTTGATACGAGCATATTTACCCAAGATGTTACGAACGAATTATTTGCTAATAGAATATAGCAATTTTGATAGACAACTTTGACTTGAACAGAATAAATGTGTTCAAAGACTTTGCTAGTATCTGGAGGACCACTAAACACGCATGCTGGTTTGGTCCTATTTTACAGGCAATGCGAATCAACTGAGTTCTAAAGTCGGCGCATAAGGGCACAAAGGCTTTGGCCAACTTCTCGAAAGAGATGAGACAGAATACGAAAATATTATGACCGTTCTGGCCACATCTCATAGCAATGACGAGGGACATCGCACCCTGATTCTCGATGTTCCCAAGTCTAATCTTCTGCCAGCCGACAATTCTTAAGAACGGGTAGGGGATGAGCGAGCGACCATGTCTGGTGCTGGTTTTGAGACGGTTGCAAGTGTCCTACACTTGATCTTCTACCACGTTCTCAGTAACGCTGAGATTCTTCAACGACTTCGTGAGGGACTCAACGATATCAAGGTGCAATATTCTAACACAATCAAGCTGAGGATGCTGGAGAAATTGCCTTAACTGGCCTCCGTATTGATGAATACGGATGAGATGCTAGATCCGGACCCGAGGCATTTCGATCCTGAACGATGGATGAATTTAGAAGAACAGAGAAAGAGAGCCGCACCGTTCTCAGGAGGGACACGACATTGCCTCGGGATGGAGTATGTCAACAACGTCCTTTTCTTCTGCCCCTTTTCGTAATGGTGAGGTCCACTGACACTTTGACACCTAGTTTAGTTGCATTTGTCTAGAGATTTGATTTTCAGTTCGTCGGTGCAAGAGCAGAAGACTTTGAATGTGAAAGCGATTAGTTTATCAATTACATCCAAGCTTGGTTTACCGGCGGCCTTGCAGCAATGATGAAGTCTAGCATACATGGATAGCCGTTGAGTCAGTAACCTAGAGATACCAGAAATTTCATTGATACCTAGTCAGTCTTCGTCGATTTTCATACAGCTTTTCATATCACAGGTAGGCAATTATATTAGCTAGTTCAAGTTTAAATGAGTATTTGAATCCCACAATATGGTGTTTCTTGATGTCAAAATAGGAGGCCGTCCCCCTGACTTGGGGGGGATGCTCAGGTAACGAAGGAGTGTCTGTTTCAACATTTCCATACTGTGGAAATTGAAACACACTATACTTAAGATTAACTCGAGCATATAGCTTAAGCAACGGCATTGCGTCTTATTTGACACGTCCATTATTAATGCCACTTCGACTGCATCATATCGTGACCCCTGAATTAGCGAAGAGCAGCACAAGGGTCATTCATAAGATATCACACAACGCATAATGCCCGGGTGGGCCTTCAAGACGACGCAAAAGTTGCTGGGAAGAGACAAATACAAGAAGATACAATGCACATTCCGCCATCCGCCCCTCCGTCTATCGTAGAGTTGAAGTAAAAAAACACACAGGATGCTCGGAAGCATCCCGGCCATAATGCAGCCCCACCTGCTTTGACATCTGAGTTGGATTATACATCTCTAACCGGGTTGGCTCGCAGCATATTAGGCTCGTCCAGGACCGCATGGTATTCTATCTAGTGACCAATTCCCACCGCATCTTCGTACAAGATAGGGAAAAGCTAGCTGCTCACAGAAGATCCCGCTTGACGAAGGCCTCCCTCATGGCGCGACCCAGACCGGCGGGCGAGCGCTCGACAACGACACCAGCAGCCTCCAGAGCCTTGATCTTAGAGTCGGCACCACCCTTTCCACCGGATACGATGGCACCGGCGTGACCCATTCGTCGTCCCGGAGGGGCGCTGATACCGGCGATGAAGCTAACAACGGGCTTGCCGCCGTTCACGGTGTTGTTCGCCCTCAGGAAATCTGCAGCGTCCTCCTCGGCTGAGCCACCAATCTCTCCAATCATGATGATACCATCCGTCTCCTCGTCCTTGAGGAAGACCTTGAGGCAGTCGATGAAGTTAGTTCCGCTGAAGGGGTCACCTCCGATACCGACAACGAGAGACTGGCCAAGACCGGCTTGAGTAGTTTGGTTGACGGCTTCGTAGGTCAGGGTACCGGATCTCGAGACGATACCGATGCGGCCGCGCTTGTGGATGAAGCCGGGCATAATACCAATCTTGCACTGACCGGGAGCGATGATACCGGGACAGTTGGGGCCGACGAGGCGGGTCTTGGTTTGCGACTTGAGGATATCGGTGATGCGAACCATGTCTTTTTTTTGGTTAATTTGTTAGGAACGGGATGGTCAAATTGTGAGCTCGGGTAGGATATTGAGAACGTACCGTGCTGGGGAATACCCTCAGTAATGCAAACAACGAGAGGGATCTCGGCGGTGACGGCTTCCTCGATACCCGCAGCAGCTAGAGGAGGACTATATTATATAAAGACGGCCACCGATCAGCACTCCTCTTCCCCCTTTTTTCTTCTTCTTTTCAACTGGATATACCCATAAACTTACGGCACAAAGATGGCGGTAGCAGTAGCGCCTGTCTCCTTGACGGCCTCACCGACGTTGGCGAAGACAGGAAGACCTAGATGTTCCTGGCCGGCCTTCTTGGGGTTGGTGCCTCCGACAACCTTGGTTCCTATGCAGAGATTCCTGTCAGACTTGCTGTTTCTTTTTTCCCGTATTTGGGGGGATATTCACCATATTCGATGGCCTGTTGGGCGTGGAAACTGTACATAGACATGCAACATATTAGATACGCCAAGGCACTACCAGATAATAACTCGTCTCATCTTGGATCTGAGAGGGGGGATACTCACGTTCCCTGCTTTCCGGTGAAGCCCTGATAGATAACCTTGGTGTCGCCGTTAATGCGCAAGTTGTCGATGGTCTGAGAGTACGGCGAAGTCGTGGAGCTGTAGGCTCGTCGGGAGAGCTGGCGCAGCACGGCGGCGCCTGGCCGCAAATGTCTCGAGAATGCCTGCATCTTTGGTGTGCTTTTTTTTTCGTGCAATTGACCTCTAGGAAGCTGTGGGAAAAGCTTCCGACAGACGAAGGATTTTAGGAATATAAAAGAGGAACAGGAAGAGAGTTGTTTTAGTTGGCGACGATGACGATGTTGAAATGGTAAAAAATAAAAAAAAAGAGCCTCAAGCTTTCCTAAATTAACGTCTCTATCAAAAAGTTAATTGCAACGGTTGCAATCTGCGCCTGCTATTGCCGCAAAAGGTCCCAAAACTCAAAACTGACCCGACACCGACCACTGACCCAGTAATTGCACATGCACCGGCCACATGTATAAAATTACGTAAGGAATATGTGGATCTGGGTACGTACATGTACCTATGTACCATAGTAAGATTTGTTAAAAATAATTAACCGTTTATATATAATTTAAAAAATTTTAACCGTTTAAAAATTATTAAAATTAATTTTATATTTTATAATATTAATGTTTTTATATTTTTATATTTATTTTTATTTATATATAATTTATAATTTATTTTTTTAAATATTAATATTTTTTTAAATATTTAAATATATTTTAATAATAAAATTTTTTTAAATTATATATTTTTAATATATAATTATAAATAATTATTTTAAATTTTATTATAATAAATTAAATATATTAATTATAATTTATAAATATTATTTTATAAATATTAATAATATTTATATAAATTTTATTTATTTATTATAATTTTAATATAATTATTATTTTATTAAATAAATA
>MU399969.1:0-79495 GCA_022578945.1 Hypoxylon fuscum
AAATAATATTATATTAAAATTTTTAAAAATTATTATATAAAATTAATAAAATAATTAATAAAATAATTAATAAAATAATTAATAAAAAATATAAACATTTAATTAATAAAATTAAAGTTCCGGAAACCTTTTAACGCGGAGTTAAATCCTTATCTGAACTCTCGTGGGTGCACGTTATTTCATTGGCTAAATTCATTCGCAACTCTGATTGGGCAGCGATTCCAGCGATTCCAACGATTCCAGCAATTCCAGCAATTCCAGCAGTTCCAGCCATACTGGCTGAATCCAGCTATTCCAGCGATTCCAGCGAATCCAGCGATTCCAGCCATACTGGCTGAATCCAGCGAATCCAGCGATTCCAGCGAATCCAGCGATTCCAGCCATACTGGCTGAATCCAGCGATTCCAGCGATTCCAGCGATTCCAGCGATTCCAGCAATTCCAGCAATTCCAGCAATTCCAGCAATTCCAGCAATTCCAGCAATTCCAGCAATTCCAGCAATTCCAGCAGTTCCAGCCATACTGGCTGAATCCAGCTATTCCAGCTATTCCAGCGATTCCAGCGATTCCAGCCATACTGGCTGAATCCAGCGATTCCAGCGAATCCAGCGATTCCAGCCATACTGGCTGATTCCAGCGAATCCAGCGATTCCAGCTGATTCCAGCCATACTGGCTGAATCCAGCTATTCCAGCTATTTCAGCCATACTGGCTGAATCCAGCTATTTCAGCTATTCCAGCTATTCCAGCGATTCCAGCCATACTGGCTGAATCCAGCTATTCCAGCTGATTCCAGCGATTCCAGCTGATTCCAGCGAATCCAGCAATTCCAGCAATTCCAGCTATTTCAGCTATTTCAGCTATTTCAGCCATACTGGCTGGTTCCAGCCATTCCAGCTATTTCAGCTACTTTAGCTGTTCCAGCTATTCCAGCTATTCCAGCTATTCCAGCTATTCCAGCTATTCCAGCTATTCCAGCTGATTCCAGCGAATCCAGCAATTCCAGCCATACTGGCTATTTCAGCCATACTGGCTGAATCCAGCGATTCCAGCGATTCCAGCTGATTCCAGCCATACTGGCGATTCCAGCTGATTCCAGCCATACTGGCGATTCCAGCGATTCCAGCGAATCCAGCGAATCCAGCGATTCCAGCGATTCCAGCCATACCGGCTGATTCAGCTGTCCTCCGGACAGGTATTACTTTTTTTTTCTCCTCCCTCCCCCCCGGCTCTCCATAATGTACGAAACCCCCCCGGCTCCCAAATGAATGCCTTTCGCGAGGAAAATTTTTTTCGACTTTTTTTTTTCGTCTGGAGCTCCCTAAAGCTTATTCCAGCCCGGCGCTGGAGTCCCCGGAGCTTGCGAAGGGCCGACGACAAGCTTGGCTGGTGTTTGCGTAGGGCCGTAGCGGAGGACGAAAAAAAAAAATCGAAAAAATTTTAATAATAATTAAAACTTTTTATATTATATAAATTATTTATTTTTTAAATAATTTTATTATTATAATATATAATATTTTTTTAATAATAATTTTTTTATTTTTTTTAAAATTTTTTTTTAATATTTAAATTTATTAATTTAATTATTTATTTAATATTAATAAATTATAATTTTTTAATTAATTTAATTAATAATTTTAATATTTATAATAAAATTATTTTAATTATATATATTTAAATTTTATTTTATAATTATTTTTAAAATAATTAAATTAAAATATAATTATTTAATTTTTATATTAAAATTATTTTTTTAATAAATTTATTAATTATAATTTTATTAAATATTATAAAAAATTTAAAATTTAAAATTAATTTAATATTTTATATTTTATTAAATTATTTTAATATATAATAAAAAAATAATTATTAATAAAAAATTTAAATTAAAAAATTTAATTTTTATTTATATATTAATAAATTATAATAATATTATAAAATTATTATTAAATAATATATAAATTAAAATATTTAAATATAAATTTAAATTATTTTATAATAATTAATTAAATTATTTTTTTTAAAAAATTAAAAAAATTTATTTAAAATTATTATTAATTTTATAATAATTTTTTTTTTAAATTTTAATATATTATTTATTAATAAAATTTTATAATAAAATTTTAATATTAATTATAATTAAATTTTTTTTAATTATTAAATTTAATTTTAAAAAAAATTTAATATTTTTAAAAAAAAAAATTTTTTTATTAATAAAAATTAATTAATAATAAAATATTTATTATTATTATTATTATATATTAAAAATTAAATATTATAATTAAATATAATAAAATAATAAATATAATTATAAAATTATTAAAATTATTATTAATTTTTTTTAATATTTTAAATTTTTTAATTAAATTTTTAATATTATTAAAATTTTTAATAATATATTAATAAAATTATTAATAATAATTTATATATAAATAATAAATTTAAAAAAAAATAAAATAAAAATTTATAAATATATATTAAATATTATAAAATTATAAATATAAATTTATTTTTAATTTAATATTATTATATTTTTTATATTATAATAATAAAATAATTATTTTTTTAATATTATTTTTTAATATTTATATAACCTTTTATATAACTTTTAAAAAACTTTTTAAAATATTTATAACATGTAATAATACGCTTCCATGCTGTTAAAACCCTTTATCAGCCTAGCAGAAACTTAACGGTATACACTAAATGTATTCGGTCATCGCCGCACAGTAAACGAAAATGGAATATGTACCGTTGCAGTAGTCTGCGAAAATAATGACTAGCAGCCAATAGCATCACCGCTTTCTCCCCGCCCTTTTTGACGAACGCCCTGCTCGTCAACCCAAGGGCGCGTACTCCACATTGATTACACGATTGCATGGATTAGTTCGGCGCTGTCAGCAAAGACCGGACTCGCCCTTTGCGGTCGTCGTGATGGAACGACTGAGGATACGGACGATGACTCTTCTTTCCCTTGAGGATTTCCATCATCCCGCTCCCGTTTCCAGCGACAAGCGGAGCAGCACATGCAACTCATATTGTTATTACGCATTACCGTAACTCTTGCGTAGATCAAATCCATGGGAAAGTTATCTGTCGCGTGCTTTAGCTCCCCTACCCCATCCTATACGCCGTGCTTACTTGGTTCCTAAAAAGTTAGTCGAGGTTGTTCGCGTCCTTCCCCAGATTAAAATCCCGTTTTCAAAAGGAACGCACTCCCTTTTTGACTCACCAAGCGGTTCTCTCTTGTTCAATTTATACTTCTCTCCCATCCGAAACTGTTGAGGCAAGAATCGGATGTGGCAAGACTTACACTGGCGCCCTTCTCATTTCAGCCGATTGCTACCCACGCCCTAATAGTAAATCTTCCTGGTAGCAAGCCGCGCCCTTAAAAATGACGACCATCGACGAGCTATCAGAGATGGAGTTCTTCAATTGGGAGGCTGCCGCAGTCGGCAACGGCTCTGACCCTGCCATCACATCGGAGGGCGCGGCCGGCCCCATTGATGCCGTCGCGGCATCCTCGGACCAACCTAATATGGACCTGGTCTTTGGGGACATTGACGGCGACGATTGGTCGTACTGGGCTCTGGAACATTTCGAGTCCACTCAGATGCCACAGGACGTCGACTTAGCGGCTCTGCAGGAACCTGAGCCCGAGCCTGCAGTCAACCCACAAATGTACTGGGAGACACCCGAGGCCCCTTGTACTCACTGCGCTATGGGTGGCTATCAATGCAAGCGAATACCAGAAGGTAAATATAGAGGTTATTGCACGAGCTGTGTTGCGCTACGGTGTGAGTGCAGCTTTGGGCCTTTAGATAATAACCTTACCGCGGAAGCGGGCGCAACCTTCCCTGCAAACCCCTGGCCGATCATGGGCGACAGACCAGAGACGTCCATTCTGCATGAGGATGAGCTGGCTGCCATGATAACTTCAGCCCCGTCTGCGCCAGGCTTGGTCGCTACTAGTGGTGATAAGCAGCCGTCACCGAAGCCTCAAAACATGCCAAAGATTGGTGCTCGGTTTTCTCGCGAGTCCGTCAAGATTCTAAAGAACTGGGTGTCAACGCACAGCAGACACCCGTATCCCACCGAAGACGAGAAAGACGGCCTACAAAAGATCACGGGCCTCAACAAGACGCAGATTACCAATTGGCTAGCAAACGCTCGCCGTCGTGGCAAGATTCAACCAACCCGAGCGACATCTCCCCACGTTGGCCGTGGATATGTGCAAGCGATCGATATCCCCCAGCGAAGAGGCACACCTGCGTTGTTCGAGAGCATGAACCCCTTGCAGAGATGGGAGCATTCTCCGCCAGAAAATGAACCTGCGTCTGTCGCGGCTATTGCGAGAGCCGTGTCGGCTTCCTCCAATTCGTACTCGCAGACATCAGGATCTGGTCGCAACAGTCCTTACATTTCTAATTATTCAGACGATGGATCTAGCAGATCGTTGTGCAATCAATCATCTGCTAGCAGTTTGGGTACCTCCCACTCAAGCGGTGGCTCATTCGCATCTGCATACTCCAATAAATCACACGGATCCTTTGGCTCTCTACCATCATTCGTCCGAACCCGTGGACGACGACGTCGTAGACGAGCCCCGCCTAGACAAGCAGAGGAAAGCCTCAACCAACCCCTCAAGACTTTCCAGTGCACTTTCTGTACCGAAACTTTTAGGACGAAACACGATTGGCAACGTCACGAGAAGTCGTTGCACTTGTCTCTCGAGCGGTGGATATGCTCTCCTGACGGACCTAGGACCATTAACCCAGAAAATGGTTTGATGAGCTGCGTCTTTTGCGGCGAGGTGAATCCGAATGATGCTCATGTAGAGTCACATAACTTCTCTGGCTGCATCGAGCGAACCCAGGAAGAAAGAACATTCTACAGGAAAGATCACCTCCGACAACATCTCAAACTCGTGCACAACGTTAAGTTTCTCTCGTGGGCGATGGACAAATGGCGTGTGGCCTCTCCTGAGATCCGGTCGCGATGTGGTTTCTGCGGTATCGTACTTGATAGTTGGACGATCAGAGTAGATCATGTTGCCGAACATTTCAAGACGGGTAACACTATGGCTGACTGGAAGGGTGACTGGGGTTTCGAAGCGCCCGTTCTCGAGATGGTTGAAAACTCTATCCCGCCTTGTGAGAGACCAGTAAACATCTCACCCCCACAGCTCGCTAATCAATGGTTGTAGACTTGATTCACGACGAAAGGAATACTCCCCTGCCGTTTATGGCCAGCAGCGGTTCCCCGACGACGCCAACCAACGCTTATGAACTACTGAAACACGAGCTTCAGCACTGGATGTCTACCTGGACTACGGACACAGGGAAGTCAGTCACGGACGCCGATATCCAACGAGAGGCCTGTTGCATCGTATTCGGAGCGGAGGCTCAATCGAGGCCGCGTAACAGAGAAGCATCATCGTGGCTCCGCGACCTTGTCATGTCTTCCGAAGATCAAGCTCGAAGCGCCGCATTCCGACCAATTCGGAGTCAGTTAGAACACCGACTGACCTCCCTGCGGATCAATGGTAAGGAGGATATTTTTGAGAATTGCGAGTTCGAGAGACAGTTGCAGGATTTCGTCAAAGCAAAGCAGCTACTTGGCCTGACTGCGATGGACCATGAGCTTCAAGTCGAGGCTTGTCGTATCATTGGTAGAATGGAAGAGAAGTCCACTCACCCCGTGGAAGACGTAGCCAACTGGCTGCTTCGCCTTATATACGGCTCTCCAGAGTGGCTCCAGAACTTCCGGCAGCGGGCCCATCTCCCGCGCAGCGAAGACATAGAAGATGTCAACCTGCGGTCCAAGGATCCCAAGACCATCGACTCCACCATCCACAACTATAGCAGATTGGAGCGGGAGCTCGGAGAATACCTCCAAGGGAAGAGGTCGAAAGGCGTCGAGCCCGATGATGACAACCTGCAGCAGCAGGCCCGCATCATTATCTACGACAGCGACGACGAATGGAACCAAACGGCGGCCGACGATAAGGATTGGCTGCTTCGCTTCCGGCAGAGACACCCGGTTAATCGCGTGGCACCAATATCCACCTCGAGCAGCTCCCCGACCAGTTACAAACCATCTCGGTCGCCATCTCAGAACCAAGCTGCAGCAAGGGACTCGCAGTATGTGGGGCCTTTGTTCAGCGACCTGCCAGCTTGCCACGACCAAGCTGCAGCAAGCGGTAGCACAACCGCGCCCAACGATAACAGCACCAGCAATGACAATGCCAACTCCAACGCCAACTCCAACAGCTCCATCCGTACGGGCCCTTTCTTCCTCAACGACACCAACTGCTACCGCCGCCTAGCCCAAGGCCTCAACCGCTTCGTCGCATCGACCATGTCCCCCAACAATCCGAATCGACACGTGCCCACCGACGAGGAGATCCAGTATCAAGCGCGGTGGTTGATATACGACGAGTAAGTCTCTGCCTTTCTATTGCTGCATCATCATCGTCACCACTATCATCATCAAGTCTACGATGTGCCCAAGCTAACCTCGACTCACCTCACAGCGACGACCCCTGGAACCAAACCGCGGCCGACAACTTCGAGTGGCTGCAGCGCTTCAAGCGGGACGTCGGCATCCTGCCGTCGGACAGCGGCCCGGGCCTGGGGTCGTCGGACCTGGCGTGGGCGCCGGAGGCGGGCGGGACCGGGTTCGCGCCGCCGTACGTGGCGCCGAACCCGTCGGCGACGATCCTGCCGCTGGACGCGGCGCCGACCATCTTCATCCGCGACGACGCGAAGCCGTTCGAGCCGGCGGCCAGCACGGCGAACCGGTACCTGCGGTCGTTCACGCGGCGCTACCCGGCGCCCGCCAAGGTCTTCTGCAGCCGCGAGCTCGAGAGCGGGCTGACCGAGTACGTGCGCCGCGAGCTGGCGCGCAGCGGCGGCGTGTTCCCCGACGACGACCGCCTGCGCTCGCGCGCGCGCCAGATCATGGCCATGCAGAAGACGTCCTGCGACGACCCCGTGCTGCTCGAGCGCTTCAAGGCCGCCGTCCGGGGCATCATCGACGGCGGCGACGCGATGACGCTCGACACGTCCGCGGCCATGGGCATGGATATGGGCTCGCCGGGCGGGGCGCCCCTGACGCCCGGCGTGGCCGCGGACATCGCGACGGTCACTGCGACGGCGATGGGGGCGTCCGACCCGATGCTCGCGACGCTGCCGGGCGACATGGACATGGACTTCCACTTCACGGAGCAGGAGATGAACGACATACTACAAGACGTGAGCCCCGACTTCGGGAGCGGCGGGGCGTCGCTGATCCCGAGCCCGGCGAGCAGCGGTCATGCCACTGCTGCTGGATCTGGCTTCGGCCAATAATCTAAAAATGATCCTGGGAATAATACGAGGGACAGCGGTGGTGGTGGTGGCGGCGGTTGTTTTTCGTCTTATTCTTTTGGCACATTAGATACCATTTGGGAGTAGCTAGGTAGCATTTAGTTTCTACAGGCGTTCAGTTGGAAATTTTATTCTTGAATTTACCACTACTCCGTGTCTTTGTCACTTTGTCTAAATGATGCGTAGCTCACGAAGAATTCTGCGGTATTTCAAGGGAAGATTTGCGATGAACTTTTTAATGATCATTATATATAATATAATTAGAGCAACACTAAATCTGCTGTACAGGGCGATCTAAACCTGCTGTATTACAGGAAAAGTTCCCATATGCGACCGCCATCCCTTTTACATAACAATGTGCTGTATCGAAAACAGGTAGCTAATTTATATTAACCTTTAGATCCCTTTCCTACAACTTCTTATCATTTGTTACTTCTTTCTTCCTTTCCAAAATTCTCAGCCCATTAGGTTCGGTCCCGTCACTTCATCCCTATATTGCCACCGGCGGTGACCAACACCTTGCACGGCTACCTACCGGATAGGTTCTAAATTTATATCGTATCGAAAGAAGAAAACACGGTTGAAGATCGCGGCGAAAGATTTAACTCGTGCTTTGTGCCACCAACCTGGTGGTTCTCATCCCTGTAGGGGCTCAAGCTCAAGAGTACTTGGAACTCAGACTTGCTCGTGAAGATGCAGGTGTTACCCATGCACCATGAGATCAGGCCACGATCAACATATGGGAACGTTGGACGGTGGACGAAGCTGCTGCGTGCAGGTACAAGCACTGGATAAATTACGACTAAGGTGTTAGCCGTTGATTTCGCAAACAGGGTTAAGGTGAAAAGTGACATGTAGAGAGACATGGACCACCATGGCACATCATGCAAGGAGGCTTTGATCATTAGGTATATAATGTCTCCTTCAACCTTTGTTCTTTCCCTCTCATCTCTGTCTTAATTCATCAGTGTGATTTCTGCCAAAATCGAGGCTTGTGTCATCTTCTCTTCCACTCTTCCGCTTCTTGAACTGCGGATTTCAGTATGAATGTCGATGCGCTGGTCCCTAACGACCCTCGGGTCGAGTATAAATTCCTGTCGGTCGGAGACTAGACGTACCACTATTTGAAGGCGACGCCCGACAAAAAGCCAAAAGCGACTGTGGTCTTGGCCCATGGGTGGTATGCTCCATCTCCCAACCCTCAAGAGTTACGCAGTTATTAATTGCCAGTAGGCCTGATATTGGGATGGGATGGCGCTATCAAGTTCCGTACCTACTATCCCTGGGCTTGGAAGTGGTCGTCCTGACATGCTAGGGTACAGACAGACCTCTGCCCCCGAGTCTCCAGGCGAATACACCATGAAGAAGATGACCTCGCACGTCGCTGCCGTGATCAAGGCAAACACAGACCAGAGCGTCATCCTCGGCGGCCACGACTGGGGCGCTGCCTTCGTCTGGCGAATGGCCATGTACTATCCGGACCTCGTCCGGGCGGTTTTCGGGTTCTGTGTGCCCTACCTTCCTGCCTCGCCAGATACAGACACCGTCGAGAAACTTGTGCAGCAACTACCGAACTTTCGGTACATGCTCTCGAACAAGGCCGGGGCCGTCGAGGCCGCCGTCGGAGACTCGCCCGCGAACATGGTGGCATTCGTGAACGGTGCATTTGGCGGGGCGACACGCGAGGGCGAGCCAGTCTTCGACCCCGAGAACGGGGTTCACGCAGACCGGCTGCCCAGGATCGGCGCATCGCCCCTACTCAACCAACAGATGCTCGACTACTACGTCAAGGAGTTCTCACGCCACGGGCTTCGCGGGCCTCTCAACTGGTATCGCACGTGGGAGCTTAATGCTAAGGACGAGCTCGCCTTCGCCAAGGACCACGCAGACATCAAGTTCAAGGTGCCGGCTATGATTGTGATGGCCCAGAACGACGGGTACCTGCCGCCCAGTCTCGCCGACGGCATGGAGAACCATTTCCCCGCCGGCTTGAAGAAGGAGGTCTCCGAATCATTCCACTGGACGTTGATTGAGAAGCCTGAAGAGTCAAATAAGCATATCGGTGATTTCATTGCGAACGTCCTCGCATAGGACCTCGAGCTACAGATCTAAAGTTATGTTATCTATTAGCGAGTGCGCTGTAATTATGATGGACTATTTTTTAGCTAGGGAAATACGCATGTCGATAACTATATCGCAACGAAACACTATCCATTCACTTTGTGAGCGAGCTGAGATGAGTTATGTGAAGAATGTACTGTTTTATGGTTTGCGAGGCAAAATGATGTTTTTGGATGCTTAACGATTAGAAACTAGAAGCGAATGGTGTCAAAAGGCAGGTGCGACCTGCAACATCATGAAAGAACGATGAACCTATACTTCACATTTAAAAGGACTATCTGGCTGGTGAATTATCCTAATCTCGGAATCGAAGCACAACGCCGGCAAGCCTCCGCCTTACCTATTCGATGCGAGTGGCAATCAGGTCACACCGTCTGTCAAGGACCAGAGGTTTGAAGACTATTAGGAAGTTAAGGAAACGAAAATTGAAGGAAGTCCAAAGCCAAGCAAGCCTTATTGCTAGAGATGGTGTTGGAAGAGGGTAAGGCATACTGTACAATAGGGCACCTTGAAGCAGAGCATATTCTACTCTTCATAGCCCACCGTAGGTAGGTAGGTAGTCTATCATTCATATGTAGAACATCGGTGTGTTAATCAAAGCAAATGTAAATGCGATTAGCTATGGTAAAAAGCAAAAAAACAGCAAGCAAAAAGGGTATCCTAAAGCAACGAGTAACAAAGCTAGCAAGAAAACGGGGAAAACAACAACATCCCCGAAAAAAACAACCAAACAACAGCCCGCAGATCGGCCCTGATCGATATCCTTCGCTGGTATGCACACACCAACACCCCCTCTCATGCAATCCTCCTTCCTTGACGCACTATGCAATGAAAGCAAAACAAAACCGCAAACCACCCTAAGGTGCGAATGGGATGGTGGAGGTGGAGGTGAAGCCGTGGCCGTGGCCACGGGCCGGACTGGAGGAAGGAGGTGACGTTACTCCATACATGGAGTAAGCCCCGTTCTGGGGAAGTGGCAGGCCGTTGTTAGATTCGGCAGCAGCAGCGGTGACAGGGGCAGGTGCAGGTGCTGGTGTCATGACCGCCGGAACCGATGATATAGTATCGGCAACAGGCACTTCATTGGGCGGCGGGGTGCTTAATAGGCCTCTTTCACGTTCGATGGGTGACCCAGATCCAGATCCAGATCCAGATCCAGCCAAAGATACGCCATTCTTCTTAATAAGCTTGATCTTGACGGGTTTCTTCGGGGGTGACGCTTGTACCACCCCCATCTCGGTAGGCAGCGTGTTGGCAGTGTCATTGGAAGGGGTGTGACGGGCTTCCTTCTCTTCTTGAGCCTTGCTCTCGGTGTGATCATGTTCCATCTTGTCCCTGGTTAGCGTATCGATCTTAACCTTGTTCATACCGTTAGTAATCTCCTCCATAGAACATACTGTGTCTGTCGCCGGTATACTCGACACTCCGGAGGAACCAATGGTAGGCTCCTTCTTCATAGGCTGAGATGTGCTCTGCGTCTTGATAGCCGGCACCTTGGGCTTCCTTGGTGCTCGACTACTCTGCTTTTTAGCAGGCGCTATGCGGGTCTTCTTAATATCCAATGAACCTGGAGCTTGTGATTGGACACTCATGGCGGACTCGGGACGCATGCTTTGCGAGCTGGCAGGCCTCGGTATCGTGCTAGCAGTGGAACCGTTCTGTGATGGAATACCTCGAGCAAGCGCCTGTAAGTCATTGTTAGATGCCTGTTTGATACGCGTAGGATAGTCATTAGGGGCATATACCTTCTCAGTAGCAAGAACAGTAGGACCGCCGACCGTCTTTCTACGTCCGTAGGAATCGTCGTTCTCAGGTACATATAACGACTGAACTGGTCTCTTCGCTCGCGTAGACTTCCTTATAGGGGGAGAAGAGTCGTTACTCGCGTCAACTGCTCCATTCTGCATCGAATCGTTCTGCTGTCGCTTTCGTTCCCGCTGGATTCTAGAAGCCTCGTCAAAGAGCTCTGTCCTGGTGTAGCTCACGACAGGACGATCTGTAGGGATGAGCAACTTGCTGAGTTCGTGGGCAGCTGCAGTCCAGGGGATATCGGGGGGAGGCGGAGTCGGCATTCTAGACATTGGCGCTTGAGAGTACGTAAAGCTTGCGACGCGGCGAACCTTAGTCGGGTCTACAGCCTTTGCACTCGATGCCCGGGTAGGGACCGAATAGTTCCCGGGTGTAAAACCTCGAGGTCTCTTCGGCGGCTCCTGTGATGGTTGAGCGATCATGGCGGCGTCCAGTTGGTCAAGCTCGGAGGCGGACCACCAACTAGGGTCATAAGGAAACGTCATTTCGTGTTCTGTCAAGGTATTTCGCCTGCTGAGTGGTCCAATTCTACTGGCCAACTCGTAGGCGAGCCCACCAGAAACTCCTTCCTTTGGTGTTACGGTGTTGTCACCAGCCAAACCGCTTAGATGACTCAGAACACCCGAGTACAACGCTCGGTCGCTGTATCCTCCTTCAAGAACACTGATGATTCGGCCCTCCACACCGAGTCCTTCTTCGGACGCTATTTTGATCACATCTCGTGTGATACGAGCATAGAATTCGGTCGGAACTTTGACTCCGTGACGTTGCATTCCCTCGGTCTCAAACTCGCTCGCGTCGAAACCGGCAGAGAGGAAGATTGCGGCCTTAGGCTCCCTGTTGTCCTTACGGCATTCTTCAGCCTGTTTTCGAAGGTACCTGCGGGTCTTGTCTAAGATGATGGAGTACTTTGATCGGTACAACCTCCAGAATTCCACGTCTGAGTCGTAGGGCTCCAGGTGGGTATTCCAGATGGAGTACCCATGCGCATTCTCTATACAGAGGCTTGCGTTCATCACCTTTTCGAGGTTGACGTCGCCGGGCTCCGCTTCCTCGCAGGGGAATGATTCTATGTCGTGGAGGCTGAAGTAGCCTATCGACGTTTTCTTCCAAGGTAAAGGGCTCTTGTGTGCACGTCCACGCGCGATATGAGCCTGCGTGATTGATTGAGACCCATCGCCGTGATGGAGGTCAAAGTCGATGATAGCTGCGTGGGTCACACCGTGATTGAGAAAGCCGTGCATGATTCCCACGTGGACATTATTCACCCAACAAAACCCCGAGGGATCAGCGGCAGAACAATGATGTCCGGGAGGTCGAACAGCCACGAAGGCGCGCTTGTAGGAAGAATAACCAAATACCTTGTCCACAGCCTCGCAAACAGCACCCAATGATCCTTCGCATGCATTTAGGGACTCCGGGCAAAGGTACAGGTCTCCAGGGTTGAGTGTCTCAGCTGCGTCAGGCCTAGTTAATTCGTTCGATCCATTAGCTAGATTGACTGCGGCGGCGTTACAGAGAGCCTTCATCTCTTGAGCCCAGCTTCCATGAACGTTGGTGACAGTGGTAGAATCTAAGGGAAGGGTGCGGGTGGTCTTATGGATCCGGAAAGGGACGTTCGGAAGCGACTTGGGATCAAGGTCGGGATGGATGGGGTGTTTTCCATCACTGTGACGCTCGCCGAGTCGCACATAGGCCAATGCTAGACCAAGGACGCTAGCTTGGATGCGCTCGGGGCGTTCCACGATGCTGTTCAGTACACGCTGAGAAGTCTTTAGTCTCGCGAATCGGTGTCCGTAGCAAGCGTCGTGGAGGATGACCACGGTCTCCGCGTTGTCAATGGCCGAATCGCTATGGAGTAATTCCAACTCCTTTGCCATATAGGCATTTGCGACTGAAGCAGCACTAGGGGCTTGCTTCTGCTGAGGTTCCTCGTTTAAGGGTGATTGGGAGAGGGATGGCGAAAGGAGGTGGGTAGAGCTGCCTCGCCGGGAGGGAGCTCGCTGTGGCGCCATGTCGTAGGACGAGCGTAGTGAGCTCGTGGAAGATTTGCGGAGAAGAGAAGGCGTTGAAGAGCGGGATTGTAAAGAGGTCAACCGACCAGAATTGGGTTGAGAACCAGGACTACGAGAGGGAGGTCTGGCGATGGGAGAATTTAATGCAGAAACCGGTCTGCTTCGCGGGTTGAAAGGTTCAATGGAGTTGGAGTTGGGCGAAACTGAGAAACGCTGTGATCGTCTAGCAGTAGGCGTGGTTGTAGAAGGTGAAAAGTTGGAAAGGGAGAGCTTGTTCAACGAATTCAAAAGCTCGCGGTCCTCGTTGGAAATGGAATTGCGGCTAGAATTTACTCCTACTCCACCCTGAGTCGCTCTTTCCAAAGCTGCTCCTTCCCGCCATGGCTGTTGAGCCTGGCGTTGCCCGGGGGAAGCCATGGTAACGACAGCAATTTTGACGATATGCTCATTCGAGAACGGCTAGTACAACTACCTATTTAGGAGGATTAGACTTGTACGAAGTTACGGTATAATTACGGAGGTAGAAGTCTTTACGTGTGACATATATATAGGTGTGAATATGAAAATTAGGGAAGGGAGGCTATCGCAGCTATCGTCAACGTTGGGTGGCGTTTTGATCGTGAATCGTCGAGTTAGTCGTTGGAAATTGAAAGTGGAAGTTTACGTTAACGTTCAAGTTTCACAAACAATGATTTGCGCGCGTCGCGTGTAAGTGTTAATGTTAGTGTTAGGCGTAGTACTAAAATCACGTGCTAATGTACAATACCTGCTAACAGGGACCCTGCAGCAGCAAATTATCCTAGTCTACATGTACATACAGTACCCAGATACATACCCCGCCATCTGACGTATTTATGTTGCCCCTAAGTCTAGGGGTATTTGCACATGCTAGACAACATGGAAAGACATATCAAATCACAACAGCTATTTATCGAAGAAGCAATTGTTCTATTGTCTTAAACTTCTTTAACAATGTCTGGGCTCGATCAATTTAAACGTCAATGCGATGACGGAGCTGTGGCAATGCTCCCTTAAATCTACCCCACCAAACAACCTGGAAGCCTTAATACGCCCCTAATGCAGAATCATTTTTAGCGTTATCGATAGGTAGGATCTATCCGCCGCATTCGCATCTGCGTTTTGTTTAGGTACTTCCAGATTTCTAAGCAGAACCATAAACACGCCATTACACTCACTCACTCACTCACTCACTCACTCACTCACTCATCAGCAAATACAACAATTTCTCAACCTACCTTTAATAAAAAACCCGTAGTTCTCTTTTCAGTACACGACCATCCGACTCTGAATTGTATACCTAAATCACACCGACCCGTAACCATGGCGCCCTCGTTGGACGAGCCCGAGCCCGTCCAAGACGTCCTCGACAACCCGCTCAAAGCGCGCCCGCAACTCGTCGCACCCGAGCCAGAGCACTGCCCAGGCCCCGAATCCGAGACCGCCGGAAAAGCCGACTCGTGCGCGGGGTGTCCGAACCAGGCGATATGCGCGTCCGCGCCGAAGGGGCCGGATCCCGACATACCGCTGATCTCGGAGCGCCTGTCCGGCGTCAAGCACAAGATCCTCGTGCTGTCCGGCAAGGGCGGCGTCGGCAAGAGCACCTTCACGAGCCTGCTGGCGCACGCCTTCGCCACCAACGACGACGTGACCGTCGGCATCATGGACACGGACATCTGCGGCCCCAGCATCCCCAAGATGATGGGCGTCGAGTCCGAGACCATACACATCAGCAACACCGGCTGGTCGCCCGTCTGGGTCGCCGACAACCTCGGCGTCATGAGCATACAGTTCATGCTGCCGAACCGCGACGACGCCGTGATATGGCGTGGGCCCAAGAAGAACGGGTTGATCAAGCAATTTCTCAAAGAGGTGGAATGGGGCAACATGGACTTTCTACTAGTCGACACGCCGCCTGGCACGAGCGACGAACATTTAAGTGTTAACAGCTTCTTAAAGGACAGTGGCATCGACGGCGCCGTCATGCTTACGACGCCGCAAGAGGTGGCGCTGCTCGACGTGAGGAAAGAGATTGATTTCTGCAGAAAAGCAGGTATAAGAGTGCTAGGTCTGGTGGAGAATATGAGCGGCTTCGTGTGTCCAAACTGCACGCACGAGAGCCAGATATTTAAAGCTACGACGGGAGGCGGCGCGGCGCTGGCAAAGGAGATGGGCATACCATTCCTAGGAGAGGTGCCGCTCGACCCTAGGATAGGGATGGCATGCGACTACGGAGAGAGCTTCTTCGACCACTATCCCGACAGCCCAGCATGCACGGCACTGAAGGCGGTCGTTCGAGGGGTTGCACGCGAGATAGGTCTCGATGCGCAACAAGTATTACCTGATGACTAGAGCCAAAGAAATAGCAAAATAAAACTAGTAAAACTTCGCTACCATTAGCATAGAGGGTTGCTGCCTCTCTAAACTCCATTCAACCCGTGTCAACGTGTTCTATCCAGCCTATTCGGCGCTTAATTTCGAGGGGATGTCCTCCAAGTCCTCCGCATTTTCGACGTCGATCACCTTGCCCACCTCGGCCGTGTTTCTCATCAGCTCCTTGGCGCCAGCATACATCATGCGACTCTCGGCATTGCACGTGTTAGGTAGGTAGTATAGAAGGACATAGGGTACGGACAAGCGACCGGATGGCTGCAGCACGGCATTTGTCAATATCCCAACCTTAGAACCTACATGGAATGCTATAAATAGTAGGTATACATACAAGTGTTAGGGGGTAGCTTAGTAGAATATAGCGTGGTGAGTTATCGGGCAGGTCGTCGCCGATCTCCTCGAGGGACTTGTAGACTACTTTGTCTTCGTCTTGCTTGATCTCGTGCGTCTTCTTATCGATATAGACTGCCATATTGGCGGCGTATTAGCTATCTCGAACTACTACAATATCTCGGCGCATAGCAAGGAGGCGTCAAGACAGACGTACATACAGATAACAGCCTGCGGACCGCTGGCTCGAGACGTGGTCAGGCGGAACTTGCGCAGGTAGTCCTTCGTCTCCTGCGAGAAGGTGTAGAGTCTGGCTTCGGAGCTCTAGCCAAGGTCAGTACGGTGGGGTTTCGAGATAGTAATCTCGGGAGGTATTAGGAAACAACTCTACCATCTTGATATATTATTGTTTTTGAGATGAATTCTCGTGTATATATCTCCAATATAGCCGCCGCCCTAGAAATGGATGGACTACGGCCTGTTCAACCTTAAAATGTTATAGCTTGGAGTTGTAGTAGCACAAGTTGTCAGTCGATACTACCCCGCCCCCACCATGACGAAAAGCCGTCCCCTGGCTTAGCTAAGCTTAACCAGTTCCCAAGCTGGGCCCAAGTAACGTAATTTCATTGCTTTCACAAACGAATGTAGGATGAAATGAAAAGAGGGGGAAAATATAAATTTTCTGAGATGAAGTCATAGTGTCTTTATTCGGGATCTTGAAATAACTGCCATAGTAGTTGAGTCAACAAGCCCTAAGTAGTGTTATTTAGGATATTAACGAAGCCATCGAGGTCTAGGATCCAATATGATTTGACCGGCCAGCCGAAGAATGGACGGGAAAATGTTAGCTAGATCAAAATGCTAATGATTCCGACCCAACAGCAAGGTTAGAACAAAGCGTAACATTGGAAGTCCTAGAACAGCACCATGTATCTAGATCTAAATTCTCCGTGGTAGGGATTGCTCCATGCGCCGCATTTGAGAAAACCGCGGAAGGTGACGGATTAGGTAGGTGGTATGTATCCTGTCTTACGAAGAGTGGCCATCACCAACAACCTAAGTAACTGTAGACGCGATGCCAATGTATGAGTGGAAATATCACCATCATAATAGACAAATTGGGTCTGCCTCTACTGCGAAATGATTTGCTCATATCTGTGTCTGTTGAAGAACTCACTTCAAGACTGTCACCATACATACCTACATACTATCCTAGAAACTCCTGAATACCATACACATCAAGGACACGACCCTGCCCATAAAATCACAAAGCTTCTTCGGGTATAATAGCATCGTCCGAATATAATCAAAGCCCACCCAGTACCCTCGTGTCCGCCCTGCACCGCCTACGCCGGAGAATGTGGCATTATGGAAACCACCCGTATTTCGGAACGTGTTCAGCAACCCCCTTCACCCCTCGCATTTCGGCGAGACGATGGCGAAGATATGGATATTTAAAGTAGCGGGTGTTAAACCCCACGGTAGACCAAGGCGCTTCATCTGTAGTTCATCTCCTTCGTCGGTATCGGACCTCCCTGGGGACCGTAGCCATGCGCCTGGCCAGCCCCGTACGGTGCCGGCCACATGGGCTGCGGATACACCACCAGAACAGGCGCTTCGCTGTTTCTTCGCTGCGTCTCGACGCACGCGCGTACGAAGAGCGAAAAGTGGATGGCCCTGTTACCTCTCGTCAGCAATCCGCCACACACACTCACACTCACAACAACACAACACAAACTCACCATAGCAGCGCGCAGAACGCAATGAGAGTCTGCACGGCGGAGCGGTATCCCGAGTTGTTGACCAGGTCGCGGTAGCTCTCGGGGCACCAGAACGAGCTGACGGAGGCGTACCTGTCGCCGGCGGCGTCGACGGCGGTGGCGTTGTGCGAGACCCAGTCGGGGTCGTCCGGGTCGCGGGCCCAGGTGTTGCAGGGCGCGACGCTGCGCTGGACGCTGCGCCACAGCATGCACGAGTAGAAGAGCGCGAGGATCTGCGCGAGGAACAGCACGAGCTGGACGCCGACGTGGGCGCCCGGGTGGATGCCGCGCCCGGGCGCGCTGCGGCGCCGCGCGCACAGCGTGAACAGCTCCGCCAGCGTCCACGCGGCTGTCGCGCCCGCGATCGGCACCGTCAGCACCCCGATGCCCGCGCCGCCCTCCCACGTCGTCGCCACGCTCAGCCCCAGCACGATCCCGCAGCACCCCAGCGACAGCAGCTGCAGGGCCACCTTCGCGACCCGCCACGAGCGGCTGCTGACCGGCGCGACGGACGGTCGTCGGTGCTCCATCGTCGTCGTCGTCGTCGGGCGAGGGGAGGTGAGACAGAGATGACCCGATTCGTCGTGGTGTCGGAGCGTTGCGTTGCGTTGCGTTTGTACCTGGCCGTGATGCAACAGGGCCCAAGCTACATAAATGCCGGCGGCTCGACAAATGAGAGCGGATCGTCGCTAATTAGGGATGGCAAGGTTGGCTGGGGTTAATATCGACAGATGCCACATAATTAACGGCGCGCTGCGGAGGAAAGGGAAAAGCGTTGGCAAGAAATAAGATCGTGGGGGAGCATGAGTATGAGTATGAGTGTGAGTGTGAGTGTGTGAGTGTGAGTGAGGATAAGTGTGAGAGAAAATATGGAAGCTTTTCACAACGCCAATGCTAATGCCAATGCCAATGCCAATGCTAAAATGCGAGCTGCAAACACGCTGCGTATGCTCGTTCGTTTTCCCAACTCCTTTCGGTCCGTGCCGAGAAACGGGCAAAGCCAATCGCCTGCCCGTCTCGCTTCTGGACGTGCTGGAAGATGACCTCTGCCAAACCCGCCAAGGTCTTGGGTAGGATGCTCACCTTGGATCTCGAAGCTAAATTGCGTGTTCTGGGGTACATCTTCTGCCCGAGAAATGCCTACATGGTAGGTACCTACCTACAGCCTACAGGTAATAATATATGTTCCTAACCCCCCCGTCTCATTCGTAGCCTTGCCCTGAAAATCAATGAACCTGCCTACAACCTACCTATCTCAGCTTACCTGCATCTAATATATTTCAATTTCCCACCCGTGAGACGGTTCGGTAGTCGCCAGCCCCTCAACATTTCTCGCTTTGTCCTCAACTAGGACGGCACCGAGACGATGGATGGAAGCAGCACGGAAGCACGCTCGTACTCGCGCCCGAGGAGAAGTAAAAGTCAGGCGGCACGGGCGAACAAAAAGAAAACGCCCAGCAAGGCGAAGACAAGCCAAGACCAGTAACTCCAGGCCTCTAGGCAAAAATTGCAGCGCGGTCTCGCACGCCAAGAGGCGAAGCGGCACAAGTTTCTCAGTGCCACGACTCGCCGCGCCCACTAGGGCCAACAGCGCCAAGAACTAAAAACGAATCAAGATAGTAGGACTCCTTTAAAACCTTGACACATCCGCCAAGTCGTTGGGGGATTTCGAGTGATACTCGGACGCCGACAACTACGAAGTATGCTCTGCAAAAAATGCATCATGTGATTGTCATATGCTTGAAGCAGCAGCAGGCTTTCACAAGGCGAAGTGTTTGCATGTGAGTTGAAAGTTTAAAAGTCGAAAATTAATCATGGATCAATCATAATGTCATCGCATTCATATGCCTTGCGGCTGCATATCTACCTGCGTGGGTATAGCAAATGGTACCTATCTAGGAACAAACCTTCGTGATGGATGTTCTCATTCTGCCTCATACCTATGCCGCCTCATGTGGCCACTTCGTGGAGCATCGTCAAATCGTTGGTAAGCTCATGCCCATAAAGGCCAATCCGCCCTGCTCTTATTTCCGGTAGCCTTTTTCACTTCCTACTCGTCCAATAGCCGGCGAGATCATATCTCAGACCGCTTCTTCATCGCCTTCCACAGCCTCCTCTTCCACACTCGGGTTCGCATTTGGGTTGGAAGCTGACGGAGGAGGACGCTCGTTGGGAACGGGTTCTTTCCAGCCGTCCATCAACATCTGCGGCAGGAACTGGTCAAATGAGGCGCGAATCTCTTTGACCTCCTTGATGAAGTGGATACCGATATTGAGTTCGCACACAACCGCCCTGATTTTCATGCCCACTTCAAACTTGGCAAGCAACTCATCCTCGAGGAGGTATTCCTCGACCTTCGCACTGTCATGATCGAATTCATCTAGGCGAAGTTCGTTGCCGTAACCGTATTCGATGACGGAGGGCTTCAGTTTTAGAATGCCTGCTGGTTTGCCCTTGCCGGCCATACCTTCTTTCTGGAGTCTCTCTTCTACCTTCTGGACGTGCTTGCGGTTGGGTTGGATTGTCTCGACAACCTCGTACGTCTTCTCCTCCTTATTGTTGACAACATAGATGTTACCCACGTCGTCTTCGAGAAGGTTCTTCTTGATCTTGTCATCAACCAGTACCGAGAATAAGACTGTAACGCGGAATATAACGAGGTTGTCCATGTTTTCAGTGTCCTCAGAATTATCTGTGGTTTCCGTCACCTCATGGTCGTCGTTGTCGTCGTCGTTGTCGTCGTTCTTTGGCTTGATGTTGTGTACCTTGCCGTCGAGAAAAAGCGAGCTCGCGGCGGTGTTGAATTTACCAGGAAGCCCGGTATACAGCTCGACTACCAAGCGCAACTCCATTGGAGCGATCTCGCAGATGTTTCTAGCTGCCAGAATATCGTTGGTGTACTCCGGGCAGACGTCATGCATTAGGACGTAATTGAGGAAGTTCTTGACGAGATCCGCTGCCTTGCGATTAATCGGTTCGTCGTACAGGAAAACGTCTGGGATAGATCGAGATCTGATATCATTAGTTTGGGTACTATTAATAGGATATCATCATCTTTCGACTCACAGGAAACCCTTGACAATGCTCTCGAAATCGACAAACCAATGCTCGGGATCTGCAGGGTTGTAGAATTTGGCGCCGGCGCCGCCAACAAAGTCGGTCGCCGTCATCTTGCGGATATCCTCTGCATCTGCCTCCTCTAAAGCATCACGGTCCTCGGCAAATCCGGTGAACTGGCGAGGAGAGGCATCGATACCACCTAGAGCCAAGTATTTGCTAAACAGGTTGGTGCGCTCACTGTCCATGCGGCGTCTAGCTCGGTAACGCTGGATGCATTCCTCAATGCGCCTGTGTTGGTCAGCTATCAATTTTAAAAACTAGTAGCATTGATGGGACGTACTCAGCGAAGGGGCGGGATCTGTTCTGACATTAGCGTAACCATTCAGGCCTTTCCATTTGGGAAATGAGTACTCACGGATTATACAGCTCTTTCTTCTCCTGGGCTGATTCCGTGGGGGTCATGGGAGCATCGGCATAGAATTCTAGTTCGGGCGTTAGACAAAACTCAGCCCTACGGAGTTATGCAAAAGACCAACCTTCAAAGCCAGTAACGCCCTTTTTGGCCTTGTTCTTGGGCTTCTTTCTCTTCTTTTTCTTCTTTGCTGCAGGCTCGGTTCCCTGCTGTGTTCCTTCGTTGGTTGCAATGGGCACCTCGCCTGCATGAGCGTTGGCTTCATCTTCAGACGAAGGAACGTCATTGGCGGTGTTTCCGTCACCGCTCAGCTTGACCTTCTCGTGGTTAGGCGAAGAGGCGACGCCATCTGCTCCAACGGTTGTTTCCTTCTCTTGGTGTGTGACATTCTGACCGCTTGTTGATTCGTCTTCTACCTTCGACATTGAACCTTCACCTGATTCGACAGGCGGGTCTCGAGGCAGATCGGCCATGGTAAGTTGTCGGCAGGTGAAAGCTTGACTTATTGCTGACTACGTGTTAGTGCTTGCATAGGAGGAAAAACAGGGTAGTGGTGTGTAAGATGAGGCTGAGTTGCATGGATAAGTTGGCATATTATATACCTTAAGTACCAGGTAGGTGAGGACTAATGCGAGGAATAGGTTAGGTTGTACCTGCCCTATGTAAATTGTTTTTTTCCAAGGTGAAAAAGGACAACCTTAATCTCCAGTCGCATATGTGTGTAGTAATCAGGGCGACAGGCAAGAGCGAGAGCGAGGTTGGGTACCCTCTAATGAAAGCTTGGGAAAGGCAGACCTACTAGGTATCTCTTGTAGTTCGCCGGTCATGTAAGATGACGGCGGATGATGACGATGATGGCCTCAGCTTTGATGAGTGATGGTAGGAGGTAGGTATAATTTCCTACCTAACGTACCTGACTTTAGGAATCAAGAAAATTGTGAGGAGGTTGTTGAGGTCTAATAACGCCGGTCACGTTATTGTTGTTGTCAAGACAAATATTAAATTCTTGGTCCGCCGTCTGATTTGTGTTGGTGGGCTAATGGAAACCTAACGCTGTTGCCATCTTGAACGTATATTCACCGTACCTTCCTACCACAAGGCAAACCACTTCGTGGAAAGCACGTTGGCATATTAGACAAACGACTGCCGTTCCAGGATATGTAGCAACGGTTGTACATTTCTTTAAGGAGGTACATGTACGTATTAACCACCTGCATTTGGTGTGAAATATACATGTACTGAGATATACTGAAACTGCAAATGTAAGTGCAAACAACATAAAATCACCTTTTGTACATACATATCTCATATCTCATGTGCATGTACGAAGGTAGGTAGCAGATTACACCAATCACTTACACACGAGAGATGCATCCTCCCGTAATCCTTCAACGGTTAGAGCCGATAATATATGAATGACCCCCATTCTTGTCTCACATGGCCCGGATTTAAAGGGGACTAATAAGACATAAGACACATAATGGTATCTCATGACAGATCTTATGTAGGCATTTAGAAAGTGACTTCAAATTTGAATCTGATTAATCTAAATCTTTACGTGGTCGACACTGCCCGGCTGGAATTCACTCTTCCCGAGAGGAGAAAGGACGTGGGTACACAAAATGAATGCGAGGTGATCTTCTGGCCGCAGTCCACCTAGGATGTCGTTTAGGTACCTGGTACTGGTAGAAGCCCTGAATGAGTCAAATCATGCGGCAAATGGAGTACAAGGCAGATTGGTTGAGAAGAATTCCAAACGATGCGAATGCTTGTGGCTGAGCTAAAAGAATTCCACGATACCTAGGTATGGAGCTCGCTTGCATAGACCCTTACGTGATTCCGCCACAGCAGGGGCTTAAGGGGCTGAAGTGCTTGCTAGGGCGGGACTGCCGTGCCATCCGTTTAGAGCAGAGCTAGCTGCTAGGGCTTTTACTGGCTGCATCTGGATCTCCGCCGCTCAAAATCGCATTGCGTGGGCTGTGGTTGGGTGAGGCTTGCGCAATTGTGCAGTTTTAGTTTTTTTGCAGTGGCCCAGCTCATTGCGGTTACGCTATGTGCGACGTATATATACATGTACTTATGCAAAAGGTACACAGCTGACGTGCACCGTTGCAGTAGTCTCAGCCTGGATCTAACGGACCCAGTTTGAACCTCGACTTTCGGACCCTTGGAACGTGATACTACTATGTATTTCCCATTCTGGCGCTTCGTTCTCTAATCCTTCCACTTCTTGGTATCGCCTTGTCCCACATTGATATTAACCTTCCCGAATCTCTCACATTTGTCGCGACCCCGTGAATCCAAAAATCCAAAAAATCCGAAAATCCAAAATTAAACCCAAACTCAAACTTACAACAAAGAACACGTGGGCATTGTGCAATCATGTAACTTAGGTTCGACTGCCTTTGATCAAATAACAATCTCTTTCTTTAACAACTACCTGAATGATCCCCTTGTTGATCAATAATCCATCCACCAACCAACCGAAGCCCACTTTCCGCCTTTGTCCTTTGCGCTCCAACTACTAAACCCCTAGGTCTGCGAAAAATTGTCCTTGTTGCTTGTTGGAGTATGCAGAGCCATTAGACGAAACATTGACCGTTGCCGATACTACCATCACAACTTTCATCATCGTTAGTTGAGGGACCATGTTGCCCAGCCGAGACACCGGCAAGACTGCCGGAAGTAGAGAACGAGAAATTCCCAAACGGGACGACTTGAAAAATTATAATTATGCAGTCGCCGGACAGTAAGTCCTGCATTGTTGCCTTTCTATGTTGTCCTGCAATGCTAATTCAACCGCGATCACAGTGCTGGAACCATGTGCGACGCCGACGGCGAACTATTCATTAAACCGTGTACACAATCCGAGGTCGATTTCTACGAGTCTGCTCATTTGCTACACCCCGAGTTTGCAGAACTTATGCCCTTATACATAGGCACACTATCGTTGAACGACTCCACCGATCAGGCTGAGATACACGCTCAAATACCTAGCCTCGTCGAGCATGCAGACATTCCTTTCTCTATTAAAGAAGAAATCCAGTCGCATCTACACCTCGACAATCGCACCCCTATAGTGGAAGCGCCTGTTGAAAAGGAAATCATCTCTGATAACGTCAAATGGATTCCTAATAAGACGAGAAAAATCACCACAGACCGGGCTGTAGTGCTGGAGAACGCTTCCTTTGGCTACAAGAAGCCAAACATCATGGACGCAAAGCTAGGCATTCGTCTATGGGCTGATGATGCGCCGACGCAGAAAAAGGAGCGATTCAATAAAATCACCGACGAGACAACTCACAAGAAATTCGGCTTTCGTGTCGCAGGAATGCGAGTATACAAAGGGTCAAAAGACGAGTCAGAGCTGGACGAGGAAGGATTCAAGATCTACGACAAGGACTGGGGAAGAGTTACGGTGAACAATGCCAACCTCGTTGACTCGTTCAAGAAGTATATTTTCAACGAAGCAGCTGGTATTGATGAAGACCTTGGCAAAACCGTGGCCGGATTATTCGTGCAGGATCTTCGACGAGTACAAGAAGTCCTGGAGAAAGAAGAGAGTCGGATGTACTCTGCCAGCCTGCTCTTCGTTTTCGAGGGCGATGGAGCAGCACTTAGGGAAGCCATCGAGGAAGCCCATGCCGACGGGTCCGTGCAAGAACATAAAAGAGGCCCAGAACGTACTCTTGTCTCTAACCTTAGAGTGGATAGTGGCATTGGTTTGGTCGAAGAGGACCTTTGCGGGATCTCAGCGGCAGGAGACTTCGATGAACTAGAAGATGACTCGGATGAAGAATCGAGTTTCCCACGCATATATAGCCTGAGGCTCATCGACTTTGCGCACGCAGCATGGAAGCCCGGGCAGGGACCGGACGAAAATGTGCTGCTCGGCGTTAGGAGTCTCGTGAAGATCTTCGAGGAGTTGGCGGAGTAAAGCCCGACAAGAAGTAACCGAGATAAGGGACAAGGGGAATATTAGGCATGAGATTCATACGACTGGCTCGGACAGTGTCCAGCATTGCGTATGCCTTATTAGATGCATGGAATGGAGAAAAGTTCCCGACGAACGCCTCACGAAGGATGGCTGGAGTTTTGCATCGAGATACCCCTTATACTTGCTGCAGCATTAAACACTATAGAAAACTAGTCCGCATAGGACTCATGATTGCAATGAAATTCACATTTTCCATTTGAATATGACGTTATTTTTCTCAGAAGTGAAGAATAGAGGTACCTAACTCATCTGTATATGTAGGTATTCAAACATCTGACTCTTTCCTATGTGAATTATAAATTAGACATAGCCCTTTAAAGAAGTGAGTATTAGGGAACGATTCACATCCATATATTATTCATTGGTTGAGCATTGTACCTACATACATAGTAGTAGGTCGCGATTACCCCACGCTTTCCCCTAGAAGGTCCGCCGTCAGTGCCTGCATAGTAAGGTACCTGGGTAGGTACCTAAGCTGCTAAGGTACATGATGTAGGTATATGCACGGCTGCCCCGCGATGGATAGAAGCTGCACGGAAGCTGGGAAGGCATGTCAACGGTCCACTTTTACGCAGACTAACTTTTAGTACGTCTTAATCCTAGAGCTTCCAATCGAACTTGAGCTTTTCACATCTTCTAAGCTTCCTTCAACCATTTGACTTCCTACCAAGTCTTCTTCAAATTTTCCCCAAGACGTCTTCCTTTCCTTTCCTACCTACTTCCAAGAGCACGCCGGCACTTGGCAATTAGTTAATATCCGCTGCAAGCTAGCAGTGCTATAGCCCCGAAAATTTACCCAAGGCTAGCCCCAAAGACATCCCCTTCCAAAACATATTCTTCTGTTCAAGGCATACTCTTTCAATCCTCTTTTCAATCCGTCTTCCAATCCGTCTTTCAATCCGCGCAGTGAATTATCGTAAAGATGTCATCGATACCTGGCCTGGGCGATATCCCACTAGCTGTTAGTTCCTCCGTTGAAATTTATCGTAAGTGACTGGCTAATTTAGACAGGCCGACCCAACGGCGCCCATTTCTTCAGCTGCTGCCTCGATCGCGACTGAGACCCTCGAGCCCTTCTGGGAATACCGTTTCGAGGTCCCTCACGCCTCTACCCTAGCCATCAAGCTGATTTCAGGTACCGCCGAGAAAGACGGCACCGAATTAGCCCCGAACACCCCATACACCTTCTCTGCGACAAAGTCCAAGATCAACACTTGGCATGGATGCACCTTAGAGATATCATCCAGCGGCAGCTACGATGCGTACACCTCACAACCGACGGCAGAGGAGACACCAATGGTCACCTACCTCAACCTGCACTTCAAGCTCGAGAAAATCCGCATGGCCGCAGAAAGAACAGGACAGATGGGGCCGCGAGTTCTGGTTGTGGGACCGCCGAACGCTGGCAAGACGAGCCTAGTGAAGATGCTCACGGGGTGGGCAACGCGTATGGGTAGGCAGCCACTAGTTGTCAACACCGACTGTAGTGAGGGTATGCTTTCCCTGCCAGGATCGCTAAGCGCGGCTGTGTTTGCTACCATCATCGACATTACGACGGATTGGGGCAGTACACCAAGCAGCGGACCAAGTGCCATACCCGTCAAGCTGCCACTGGCATACCATTACGGGCTAGAGCAACCAGAGCAGAATATGCGGTTGTATAAAAGGTTACTGGGTAGATTAGCTGTAGCGACAACGTCACGTCTGTCAGAGGACCCTGATGTAAAAACATCAGGATTGTTGATCGATACAAGCGGTGTCAGTAATGCCAAGGGAGGCTATGAACATGTTGCCCACATAGTGTCTGAGTTCTCTATCAACATTGTGCTTGTAATAGGTTCAGAACGTATGAGTAGCGAATTGCACAAGAAGTTTGCCGGGCAGCAATCCACCCTGGACGAGCCAATCACTGTGGTAAGCCTAGAGAAGTCCGGTGGTGTCGTCGAAAGAGACCCCAGCTTTATGCAACTGGTTCGTGAGGCCGCTATCCGGGAGTACTTCTTCGGCAACGCCAGCACCACGTTAAGCCCATTCACACAGCAAATCGACTTTTCCGCCCTGTCCATCTGGAAAGTCAACGAAGGTATGAATTATTCTATTATTTTATCTAGCTCATTTAAGTACTAATGAGTATCTAGCATCTTCCACTTCTGCCCTCGACGACGACATCTATAGCGATTCCATGCTTGAGAAGATCAGCCCGTCCCTCGTAATCCAAAACTCTGTTCTAGCAGTCATGTACGCATCCATCCATGATTCGGCGGATACCATTCGAGACTCGAATGTCATGGGATACGTGTATGTCGCCGACGTCGACGAGAAGCGGCGGAAGCTCAAGGTCCTGGCACCAGTCAGCGCTCGGTTGGGAGATAGACCTCTCCTTTGGGGAAGCTGGCCGGAGCCGATGGTCAGCTTGCTGGGTTGAGCACCCAGTCGTTCTATTGCAAGGAAGTTTACATCAGCCCACCTCGAAAAACACGAACAGAGACAAACTACTATTTCACCACCTAGCTACCTAAAACTAGTGACCTTTAGTAGTCTACTCTTGAGATTATAATGACCTGCCTGCCTGCCTGTATGATAGGCAATACCAGGTTTGCATCCGGATCAGGAAGAAGCGGAATGGAAAATGCGAGATATTTGGCGATAGGGGTAGGCGACTACCTGCTATTTCTGGCGGAGAATGTGCGGAGTGTACTACGAACGAATTACAGGCTTTGGTATCATGTTGGGAGTGCGTCTCCAGGATACGCGGAAGCTGGAAAGGAAGTCGACGAGGAATTTCAGGGTCTCGACAGGTGGTGCTTGGGAATAGGGCCCCCAGGAAAAGCATTACGATGATGGATACCTAGAACCATGCTTTTACGTGCGGTTTTGCACCATGCCTCACGGCGTGCTGGCAAGTCTACTAGTAACGTTGAAGTGCTTGTGAGTCGACTCCCAAGTCTTCATATAACGCGAGCTGGGGTATGTGAACCTAATCAGCCTACGAAGAGGTGCTCTTAGCAGAATGACTATAGGCACTAATATATCGAAAAATCACTTAGAATTGCCCCGTTCCTTGACCTAATATCCAGCACGTTGATTCAGTGGAGAGGATAATAGCAGGTGGTCGAGTAGTCCGTCGATGGAGACGCACTTAAAACTCTCTGGGTCTACCTAGTCTTTCTAGCACCAAGTGAAGGGTTAGACTAGAATTATGCTTGGTAACTTTCACAGTCAACGAATTCCAAGGTGTTGCTTATTCATAGGTACCTCTTAAGTGGTTCGCTAGCTAAGTGTTCCTTGCCGCGATCGACGGCATCGATAAGCTTGCTAGTCGCCATGCTAGATACCTAGGCAGGTAAGTACGTAGGCAGTGAATGAAATAACAAGTCCATGATTGAAAAGAGGATATAGATTTGTTTCTTGTCCTTTCCCCTTTCTCTTTCTCTTCGCTTCCCCCTTTTCTTTTCGCCAAGTTCATCAAAGCAGCCTAAGCAATAATGTGATATGTTAAGAGGATCACGGATGGCACTATGGGTCGACGTTACAGGAGGCGTTACGTGCAGGCTGAGAGAAAATTTGACGTCTTTAAAAATAAAGGATACTTTGTGCTCCCCTCATCGTGAACGTGCATGGCGACTCAGTTGATTCAATCTAAGAAGACAACTTGTACAGACCATTGCGACCTACAGCGTTCGCTACCAGGAGTTGAGAAATCTTATTCCTACCTCTTATGATATGTAAATGCTGACATCTTTCCCCAGGGTCTAGCCCGGTGCTATATCAACATCCGAATTATCATGACCTGAACAACTGTCTTGTCTTGGACTGCGGCAACTAAACAACACGACATATATGGGTGCTGATATTACACGTATTCCGGGTGAGGCTCTTTAACCGCTTTTAACCCTTTTTTTCGCGTTGTTCGACCACGAGGCGACGTAACACTGCCAATCTACCTAATTTGGGAATTGATATATTGCAGTTCCATTCTTGTGCTGCCAGTCCCCTACAATCTCCAAACCCTAAGCCAGGTTGACCACCCAGCTTACAATGGATGACAAAAAAAGTCGAGACACACACTGTAACTTTTGTACAGACTGCATTGCGGATCGTGAAACCAAGCGTTACAGGGCATATATGAAAATAAAAGGAGATTTTACGACGAGAATGGTTGCCAACCATGTGGACCAATCTCTTGGCTACATGATCCCAAAGTTCTCTCAATACAGTCGAGAGAATCAGAGTAGAGCCTGGCTGAGCGGGCCGCAGAGCGTCGTTTGGGCAGCATTGTTCGACTCGATGGTGTCACTAGCTCGGCGGAACTTCTCAAGATGAGCGGAATCACACCGGTCGTCCCCATAGAAATTCCATCATATGGAAGCCAAGGTTGTTACTAGCATCGTTATCCATGCTGTCGGCCGAGTCCCCGAAGCCAAAAGCCAGGCGTCAGCTCCAAGATGACTGACCAAAGCAGTAGTGGAGTCCGGCTACTAGATCGATTAGATTTTTGAATCACTATCGTGATGGTGTAGTGCAGGATGCTAGACGGCTATCGTGGTGGATTCCTCCGTCGATTCCTCCGTTGTTTTCCAAGACCGGGACGGAGAATAACATAATCTAGCATATAGTACAGGAAGGCATGCAAGGCATGCGCCCAATTGGCATACCTCGGTTGATTGGGCGTCTAATCCCCATATCTGCAAGTAACAAAAGACACCCTCGACCCCATTAGGTTTTGTGGACTGCCATTCTCGTCGTTCGATTACCAGGTTGGGGTATTCATTAAAGCTAACAAGGCCCATTCCCGTGTTCTGGTACTACCCTAGGGTTGCAGTTGTGACTATGCTGACTTTCTTGCAGTAGCCAGCTCTGCATCTCCTGGGAGTTCCTTCGAGAGCAACGCAGGGGTAGGGCACTTGGAAAGGGCATAGCAAGACACCAGGAGAGATAACGTTGGATGACATACAACCAACATAGCTACGGGATACCAAACATAGCATGAAGTGCTGGTTTGAACCTGATCGAAGCTTGCAGGTCACATCACGAACAGCTCAAGTGATCTCCGCACTCGGGACTTAGTGATGCAACACGATTAATTGGCTTTCAGGGCGATACCACCCTACCAACCTTTTAGCTCTACGGTCCCTCCTTACTCCGGACTCCAGCAATTTATTCTTTTCACGAGGCAATATATGTGTTGCAAGGGACTTCCTATCCACCAGGTAAGGCATTATTATAATTGAGAGCTTTATAAGAGGTCCGTCTGATGTTTGAGCTTCTTGTTGATCCTCCATATTGCCCCAGATTGAGATTAAGTTGAGACGATAATGGCATAAAAGATCGATGAGGGGAAAGCCCTTGATCGACCCCGGCATAAAAAAACTTACCCCTGTCAGTCTGTACCGGAAATCTTCATCGTCCTCGCTACCTAGTAACATTCTGTCCCGTCTTTTCTCCACTCTCTTTCCTCCGCACTGCAACTCCATCTCCCGTGTGCCACCAGCCTAGATTTCTACTCCAACCTCCTCTCTGCTCACTGCTTATTGGACCTCAGCATGATAGGTTCGCCTAACAATGCTCTCTGAACCCATCGCCTCCAATTTTCTTGCCTCATGCCCCATGCCCCATGCCCCATGCCCCTGCAGCTACGGACTAACATCGTCATTCCTGGAACCAAAGCTCCTTAACAGAAGGGTCTCAATTGATACGTCCTTCTTTGTGAATGGCTTCGACCCTTGCGTCTTAGTCTCGGCCGGCTTAGCCAATTTTTCCGGATTTTATGCAGTACCGGACTAGGGTCTACTGTACCTAAGTCCAGGGTCCTTCCGGATAAACCCAACATAGCAGGAGAGGGTAGGGATGCTGAAGATGGTAAAATGCTAGTGAGGTCAGATATAGTATACTTCCGGCGGAGGAGAGGACACTAGTCGTGATGGCAATATCTGGGCGTATGGCGAAAGCCCGTGCTGTTGGCTTAATAGTCACCGTTGGGGTTGCGATGGCGACTTTTCTGCTCGCTTTCCTCTTTCTCATCACCTACCAGTTGACTATTCAGTTCCGTCAGTCGATCGACCTGTTGAAGCCTCCAACCATGTGGAAAGGTGTCTTCCCTGCAGGGCTACTGTCCCTGGGATTAGCTGGTTCGGCATCGGCTACCCTCCTTTATGTATCCTCTTATGCTGGCACGGTCACGTCTCTAAGTCTAACCCTACCTGACAACGACGGCTCGTCTGCCACCACTATCACTACCCTTGAGATTATCTCCAACTCGACGGACTGTGGGCCAAATCCGTCCTGGCTCTCACTTGACTACTCCAAAAACTTCCTCTTCTGCCTGGATGAGGGTTTCAACGGTCCCTACGGGGGCGTGACCTCCTTCCTCACCAACGATGACGGGGCACTGACCACTCTGAATAAGCTTGATATAATCCAGGGCCCGGTCAGTATAGCTGAGTTCGGCGTTGGTGGGCACGGACTTGCTATAGCACACTAGTAAGCCGACCCTCATCTACTTCCTCCGCACACGGCGAAACCTCTTCGTGGTTCGCGATCCACCCTTTTTCTTGGCTTCGTCTGCAGTATCAAATCATGAGCATAGCACAGGTAAAAAACAATACTAGTCAGCTCTGACCAATTTATCCCAGTTCCGGCTCTAGTGTCAGCGTTGTCGGCTTCACTCCCGAGGGAAACCTCACTCTGGTTCTGAATGAGACATATGCGCTCGAGGCACCGGGGCCTAACCCGGAACGACAGGAGGCGCCGCACCCACATGAGGCCATCTTGGACCCTACCGCGTCGTACGTTCTCGTGCCAGATCTCGGTGCGGACCTCGTACGTATCTACCAGGCCGACGCTAGCACGCTCGAGTTGACGCCCGTGGCGCCCCTTACTGTACGGCCCGGGTCTGGACCGAGGCACGGTGCATTCCTGGTAACCACAGAGAAGACGTATTTCTACCTGATCTCCGAGCTGGGCAATACGATTACGGGCTACGAAACCATCTATAATGACAACAAAACCCTCAGCTTTAGTGAATTATTTGTAATCCCTACGCATGGCGAAGCGAGGGAGCTGCCTGAGAAAACAGGGGCTGCTGAGATTCTAGTATCGGTATGTGCAATTGCATTTCCCGCCCCCTCCTAGCCCTGTAGACTTACCACGCCCTGCTAACATGACGCATGAAGCCCGATGGGAAATTTCTGATTGCATCATCGCGCTGGGAAGACTCATTCAACATTACGAACTTCGATCCTAATAACAGCACCGAGATTCCCTCAGATCCAATTATTACCGTAAGCATATTTAACGCTGATTGCTAACCCTGAAACCTTGGCTGTATTGGAAGTCGCTGACTTGAAATGACCGTAGTACTCGATTGACCGCGCAACTGGTGACCTTACCAAAGTTCAAGAGTTTGCCGCCGGTGGCAGGGTTCCGAGACACTTCTCGATCAATGCGGACGGTAACCTAGTAGCTGTGGCACTCCAAGGCGACGGCCGCATCGTCATCATCGACCGTGACGTTGAGACGGGTGAGCTGAAAGACTATGTCGCTTACGCGGATATTGAAGGCGAGGTGACTGCAGTCATCTTTTACGAGGACTATCATACCATCTAGCAAGACCATTAGATTAGGTGGAATCTAGACTCTAGACTCGCAACGGCCGTGTAAATGGTATCGCATGACCTCTAAAGCAATTAGATTCTCCAGTAATCGAACCCCTTGTAGACAAAGGTGGTGGACAAGTACAGCTGTCCCAACAATATCAACATCCAATAGAAATGCTGCTTGTCATAAAGTCATCTGACGATGTTGTTAATTAAAAAGTCAATAGTTTCTCCAACAGCTCCAGAGCCTCATTCAAGAGCTTGAGGGCGACGAGCATGTGGTAGGAGCCCCTGCGGGGTAAGCATCAAAATATAAATTGACAAAAGCATTAGCACATTGTGGAGGCAGGCGGGTTTTAATATAGACACGTAACTAATACCTATTCTTTACCTTCGAAGTTTGGTAAGCTAGGCTGGGGACAGCCAGGTGTACGTAGGCCAATATATGAGGTCGCCACCAGTGAAACCATATGGGTATGACAAAAATAGAACCCTAGGACGCTGTCTTCCGGGATACAGGAAGTTGGCCTAGCTGGAAATAGGGTATTCTAGAGCAGGTAACGAATCTGTCAACACGAACGTAATATGGCTTGCCTATGGAAAATTGTTGATCAGGGGCGAAGTCTTCTGCGTAGCTCACGATGTGTCGTCCGTTTTCCGAACAACCAACCAACTACGTAGTGACGAGGAGATGATGACGAGATCCTTGACGGGACTTGCGGAACAGGACAACGGGAGATCGACAGGAAAGGGAAAGGTCTGACATACAGAGGCATTGCGCAGATCACAAGATTGCCGTTGCATAGCATACGCCATCGAGAAGTTTTCTTTTTAATCAACACAAGCAGCTGAATAAAGAAATTTTGGACTCGCCTAATACATTAAAAGATGACTTACACGGACACCCTGGATGACCTACAGCCTGGTTTCGCCATCGGGTTAGTGACCTGGTCACATCAGATGGAAGACTGCGGCGGCTCGGTAACAGTACCAAAAAGCTTGATATGTAGGTCGTTGGCGGCCACTGCTACCTAAGGTGGTCAAATCTGGTAGGGCAGTTAAGTAGCACAAAGTGAATTAGAAAAAAAAGGAGTACTTGATACGGTGGACGGGATACCGTATTGGGTCGCATGATTACAAAACAACATAGGTCAAAGACGGCTCGGTTGGTTCAGGCTCTTCTGTCTGGCTGGAAACTTACCAGCCTTGGGCACCCAGAGAAGAGAAAAGAATGATGAAAAGAAAACTGTTCAATGTCGATGGTATACCGACGTTGCATTCGTCTAGTAGTCCCCTCTCCTCCAAGCGCATGGCCTCGCTCGTGAAATTTCTCTCGCATCTTCTTTGCAGATGGTATGTATGTCGGGGGCGGCAAGCTAGCTATATCGCGATCGTTTTTAGTATTGTGTATTATGTACCTGATGTATGATTCGCGCCGCCAGCGACCAAATGAGGCCTGGTCCTCGAAGCTGGTTGGCCGACCCGAGAGAGTCGTCCTCGTGGTACATAGCCTCATAGGTAGACTAAGTCAGGAGAGAGGGTCTTGTCTAGACCCTAAACTCTAATGGATACCACCTCGACCGAGTTTGCCAATGTTCCACATAGTGTCCTATCTACTACTTGTGCATGCGGGGTCTGGGGGAGCAGCAAGGCAAGCATGGGCTAGCGAGAGTCTGAGCAGACTGAGGTAGATGCACAGGAGATCCTAACGGTCGATCTGGAAAATGGATTTGAACGGTTGCTCTTGTTGTATACGGTGTCCCTGCGCGATGTCATCGAGTGCTTATCCCTCCCCCCTCGAGGACTAGTTTGGAAGCATTGGGGCTGTCGTACCTAGAAGAAATGTCTGTCTATTTCCATACCCTCTCAGCTACGGAACAACTCCGACCGGCTAGGCTACTTTCGTAAACTCACGATCATAGGGAGCATTGAAGGGACGGTTAGCTATGGCAGAAACTGGGGCGGCTGGTACGAGTTCCACCATAGGGTTGAAATGTCGTGAGAACAACTAAAAGCCTACTCCACTGTATTGGCATCTGTCTTGGCATTACAACTGAGCTGATATGAGGAAGTTTGTATGTATGTGCAAGAGAGAGCAAGCGAAGTTAGCAGTGACATATGTAGCAGCCGAGCGGGCCGGGCTATGGTGGCCATAGGTCCCAAAGAAGACCGCCTCTTATTAATCTACTTAAGCATTGGAAGCTGCTTCGGTCTAGGCTCGTGACTAAAGCTTTGAATTCGACCTTTGTAGGTACGATATGGTACTGATACGACCCGATATGATCTACTTAATTCGCAATTAGGAGATACCCGGACGTTACCCTGATGAGGTTCAAGGTTCAGTTAGCATTGATGACTGCGACGGAATGGTGCGACTTGCTACGCATGAGAGAAGATTGTCTGCAACTGTTTCTCTTATACCACGAGACCTTGTCATCTGACTTGACACGAATACGACAAGTAGCGGCACAGTAAATAAATAAAAATACTACGCATCTTTAAGGTTAGCAATCTTAATTTTCCCAAATTCCCCTTGCCCTTCTCAGCCCGCGGGAAAAGCCGTCTGGTGGTGTTTGAGAAGCTTCCCCGCAGAAATGATCTACAGACGACTTAGGACGATACTACCAAGCTCAGTCCGAACTTACATGCAAAGCATTAAGTGTAAGGATATGGCCTTTCTAGGAATTGGCGTGCCGTGTGCGGTTGGCGCAAGGTTGCCACGTTTTCATCATTTTCATCAATCTCATCACAATTACTCAGTATTCGGCCCGTTCATAATCTTTGGTCATGCAAGCCACCGTCAACGCCAACAGCCGAATGAAGCACCCGCCGTTATACTAATAGTCCTCCCACGCACCCAAGCCTTGGTAGTATGGGGGAAATAGATAGCTGTACCACGATAGAATGCCGCCGGGAGGCAAGCCCAAAAATGATAGATGATAAGTTTCAGTTTGATCAATTTGCTTTTTGCGCTGGGAAAAAACCGGGCTCATTTCGTGACTTCCAGAACATTGCTAGATCGTCACGACCGCTGTAGTAATCCGCAGACTGCCTGAAGGGCACGATCCACTGTTTAGATGAATCTTGTCCCGTGTAGACCCAAAGAGGCAATCTTGAACGTTTTTTTACTTCGGTCAGCCTCGCAGCTGTTTGTGTAGCTTTATTTCGTCTCTTGAGGGGTTGAAGGGCATTGCGCGGTAGCGAGATGCGATCGTCTCGTCCCTCCTACGCTAGCGTGATGACAGCGAAGAGCTACGGCACCCAAGCTGCCAAGTAGGCCGGTCGTAGAAGAAGAATAAGAGCTGGTTTCCAGAAAGGAAGGTCAGCCACCTCCGCAAATAGAGATAGTCACCCGCTTATATATTGATGTCGCAGAAAAACTGCGGCAAAGCAGTTCTCGTGACTCAAGCGAGACGATGTAAGCAAATCGCTAAATGACAACCAAGGCTCTCCCCCAGACTTATTATATAGAAGTTGGAGCATTCTTCACGTGTTCGCACCCAAAATATTGAGTCAGCACACTAAGAAACTTGATGGATCGTTTTGGCACAGCCTCGACGTCCAATGATCTGTCACGCATTGTATGAGGAGGTAGGTATGGTCATTTCGGCGGTTGACTCGTTCCTTGGGACTCGAAGTTGAATTTATTATAGTACGTTCTGGTCTAGTATAGTATAGTACATTTCATGTTCCGTGTCTTTTATCTTCTAAGAGCATATCCAAACTCGAGGTCTCGGAGGAAGTGGATATATCGTTGTTAAAACTTTTCGGACTCGGCCGAGAAAACGCAATGGCCAGCTCCAAATGTGCGTCTAGAGACTTGCGGTTTCTAAGTGCGCAGTGCAAACCTAGGTAAAATATCTCAAACATAGAGGGGCTGTCTACCTAGTCTGAAGTGAGGCCATAGACAGACAGACTACATATACACACAGATAGTTCTAAATAGATAGAAAGCTTCTAGTAGCTTGTCTTGCATGCACTTGTGTCGCCTCTAGTCGAAAGATGGGGTTGGCAAGGGTCTTCGGGGTAGCTTAGTATTGAGACGGCACTCCAAATGAGCTGGAGCTCGGGCAACAATAGGCGAGACAGCTGGCTAGGGTCCAAGCTAACTTTAGGTAATGTAGAAGATCTGAGCGCATAATCTACCCGCCTTTGACACCTGTAGGAAATTACCGAGCAGCAGGTGCCGACATGCTTCAAACACAGGCACATGGCTAATAGTCTGTGTGTTGTTAACATAAGTCTAAATAAGTGAGCGTTGACGTCGGGGTGTTAGCGTTAGTGATTGCCTCCGCTCTAGCCTCTTGCTTACAATAGGGCTAGTAATGCTGTATCATATGTACCCACTTGAAGATTCCATTTGCTTGTTCCCCTCAAAGAACTAGACCTTCGCTACAATCTTCTTGTCGTTCCATCGTGAATTGCTATCGAGGATCCTACCTCAACTACGGAAATTTTCATATTCCCTTTCATCCGAGCCCTTGTCGCAGCCTGCAGGACCCCAGATCTCATCTCCAAATACATCTACGTACTTTATACCTTCACCATCACCTATTTCTATCCATGTTACGAGAAGCCTATACCTTGAGTCTCCTGATTGATCACTCATCATGGTTATTATGATTGGGGTACCTACATTTCTCTTTTCTCTCCATTAGGTAAAGTACATCAGGGTATTTTACAAGTGTGCTATAACATTCCCTGCCGATTAATACCGCGGCTTCAAATTTCACGCCCGGCAGGTGGTCTAACTGCCCGTATTCGTAAATCGTCCCATGTGTTCCATGTGTTTTAGACTATCCATGGCCCCAGCTTAGCCAATGCGCTGGGCTGCTTGCTGTACATACGAGGTAATGGTAGTCCCAGCAGCGGGGATTCGAGAATCTGCTTACATATTGGCGGTAACAAACCCCATAACTATATCAGCGCTTCGACCAAGTGTCACTCGCGGTAGTCTCGTCTCGTCTCGTCTCATCTCTACTATTTTAATTTATAAAAATAACAACGTGGGCATCTAATGCATGAGGCCCGCTGCTAGGGCTTGCCTGGCGTTAGCAAGCATAATGCTCGACTCAACGCCAATTGTATCACGATAATTTGGTGTAGCCCGCTCGTACAATTCCCACGGACTGGTTCACTGTTAGTTCAGTGAACGGGCCATGTTAGGTACAGTATTGTACTGCGAGCTTCCAGAAGATGGGCTCCAATCAAGGGTAGGGGTGACAGAACAGGGATGCCTTGCCCTGCTGCTACGTACCATAGTACTATACTATTACTACGTATGGCATAGCTTAATGGCTGTATGTAGGCACTTAGTAGTGTATCTTTACTTTTTTGACGACACCCCGCCTAAACCGCGATGGGAAGCAATTTTCTGGGGTTTTGCGGCCGGCCGCCTATGTATGCTGGATCCTCTAGGCGAGCTGGGATTATTTACTAGGGGCTCAACGGCTTCTGCAGGTGTGTACCATGTGGAGGAGGCACCACCGTCAAATCCTCCATCTCTCCCACAGTTTCCGGTCTTTAATACATGATAAGCTCGCTGCTGCTGTCGTGCCTTGCAGACCGAATATCCTCTCTAGTCATTCTTGTCCGACATTTGTCCCTATACGGCGCCCTGGGTAAATAAATACGTCCTCGCCGAAGTCGTATGCTTCTCTTGGTCCTGGTTACACGGCTTCATACACAACAGTAGTATATCGTCATCTGGTACTTAAGCGAGGCTGCCGCTGTCTACGACCGTAGAGGTGCCCGGCGTCGTGTTGGCTTGGAAGATGTCGCCGTCGTCGACGGGGGACTCGCCTCTTTCTGCCGGCGCAGCGAGTAATTCGGGAAGGGGTTTTCCCTTACCGTCAAGGGAAACCTTCTCAATCGAGGTTCCATCGCCGCAGCTTAACCCGGCCACCAACGGCTCAGGTCTAAAGTCTCCGACGTCCGTCAAGGCTCAGCGCACGAGTTTCAGCCGGGAAGGGATATTAGGCTCGGCGCAGAAAGCACGAAATCTTTCACAGACTGAGATCCGTACCGATCAATCTAATGGCATGGCCAAAGCTCCGAGCGATGAGGGGGGCAACCCACTAAAGAGGCGGAACACAGACGCCACGGTCGACTATCCCCGGAGACGAGCCACAATCGCGGTAGGTTAAGAAGCAACTAATGTCACCCGAGTAAGATTCTGATTGAAGAATTCGTAGTGCGAAGTCTGCCGCTCCCGGAAATCGAGGTGTGACGGCACAAAACCGAAGTGCAAGCTGTGCACGGAATTAGGAGCCGAGTGCATATATCGAGAGCCTGGAATCAAGCTTGACGCCGGCGACAAGCTCATTCTAGAGCGATTAAATCGAATTGAGAGTCTTCTCCAAATAAATTTAGCAAACGGACACCCGAATGCTATGCAGATCACGCATGATTCACCACCTATAAGTAATGGCACCGACAATGTCATGATTCAAAACTCATCTGGAAGCTTCGTTTCTATCATACCGAGTGGTGGCCTGGGCACCTGGACCAGCCATACCCAAGGGACGAACATCTCCACGATGCCGAAAGTTCACACTAACGCTGCATTGCATTTACTCCAATGGCCATTGATTCGAGATCTGATCGGACGCCCATACGACCCGCAGATTATTTTGCAACTCGAGATGGCACGCGAGCCGCTTCACTCCCTGGCTAAGACACCCTGTGTTGATTTGTCAAATACTAATGCTTACATCGAGGCTTATTTCGAAAGGGTGAATATATGGTACGCCTGCGTCAACCCTTTCACTTGGAGGAGTCACTATCGCACAGCGTTATCGACCGGTTTCCGCGAGGGTCCAGAAAGTTGCATCGTTTTACTAGTACTTGCTCTGGGACAAGCAAGCTTACGGGGCAGTATATCGAGGATCGTGCCTCAGGAGGATCCCCCGGGTTTGCAGTACTTCACGGCTGCGTGGTCACTCTTACCCGGTATGATGACAGCTAACAGCGTCTTGGCCGCCCAGTGCCATCTATTAGCTGCAGCATATCTTTTCTATCTAGTACGACCGCTGGAAGCATGGAACTTGCTGTGCACCGTGAGCAGCAAGCTACAACTCTTACTTATGACCCCGACCCGCGTGCCCGAGGATCAGAGAGAATTACTAGAGCGCATATACTGGAACGCTCTGCTTTTCGAGAGCGACCTTCTCGCAGAACTGGATCTGCCCCATTCCGGGGTCGTTCAGTTTGAGGAAAATGTTGGGCTTCCTGGTGGCTTTCAAGGAGAAGAATCCGAAGCAGTTGGCCGAGACGACCTTTGGTATTTCCTCGCTGAGATTGCTCTAAGGAGGCTCCTCAATCGAGTCAGCCAACTCATTTACTCGAAGGACTCTATGGCGTCAACCACTAGTCTCGAGCCTGTGGTCGCCGAGCTGGACTTTCAGCTCACGCAGTGGTACGAAAGCCTCCCCTTGGCCCTTCAATTCCCGTTCACCCGCACGACTCTACCGGACCCGATTCAAACGGTTTTACGCTTACGTTTCTTTGCTTGCCGAACCATTATCTACCGTCCTTACATCTTGGCGGTGCTGGACAACGAACAGGCCGTTTTGGACCCCTCAGTGCGGGAAAGCTGTCACAAATGCCTTGAAGCCTCAATCAGGCAATTGGAGCACATAGCTGCACAGTAAGTAAATCCCCCCTCATTATGATTGGACAATTTCTCTAGCCTCATGCTCTCGTTTCCGGCTCTTCAAATCTTGAACCCAATCTAACGATTTGGCCGTAGTCACGCCGGCCATATGCCCTACCTCTGGCAAGGCGCGCTCTCTATCGTTTCACAGACGTTACTGATCATGGGGGCGACAATGTCACCGTCTCTATCTAACATCCTACTGACGCTCGTCGCTCACCGTGAAGTCATCGATCAGATCATCAGTGACGTAATTATGGACATTGAGAGGATGGCGATACTGGCACCTAGCTTGACTCTAGCTGCCGAGATCATCAAGGAGGCTGAGGTCCGCAGGCGAACATTCTTGAATGGTTGATGCGGCCTAGAGGAGAATGACGCAGAGTGATCAACGACTTGGACGAGACCTCCGGTCCGAATGCTCGAGATCTCCCACCGATCGGATGCTCTATTCTTAATCCGATAATCTACCAAACTTTATGTCTGCATGGAAGTGTCAGATTTTCACTACGATGTCATATCTACCCGTTGTCTGGGCCGGCCTGTTCGCGTATCTAGGAACGAGCGCAGACGCTTGCAGAAGGGTGCCCGCTGAGCGTTCTCGGCTATGCGAAAAGTGCCCTGTCTCTATTGCACGAGGGAATTCTCCCGGCCATGCACGCTGCGATACGACGCTCAATCGGGGAGGTTATAACGAACTAACCTGTGCGAGTAGCCACCGGATCCTTTTCAGCCTTGTCGGGTCTCTAGGGATCAAGTCCCTCCGTGGCTGATTTCTTAGATGATTGACAAATCACCAGGAACAAGGCCGACGAAGAGGCCTTGGAGCGGCCAAAGTAGCACACTCATGCGCTGTGGAAGCACTGCAGTGCTCTGGGGTTGCATCCTGGGGGTGAACTGGTCCAGCGTGGTTGGCGGGGAAAATTCTTGGTCTGGGGGACGGCTAGGCATTGCGGTCCGCGTTCCCGCCAACCCTGTTTACGTTGTTCCCTACTACTGAATGCGGAGGGGTCAGACCTCACGACAGCCACCAGTTCCTTTCATGCTTAGCAGAATTGGAGCAAAATCTACTGACGTCTCCTATACGTTACAGCACTATCTTAGGGCATGAGCGGTTATTCTCATCTTCCTGCACTGCTCGCTCAACTCCACCGCTTCCGACGACATTGCGAAGGTCGATGAGGTCACAGGCAAGCAGTATCTCAAGGGTCAAGGAATAACAAGCCAGCTGGCTGGCTTAACTCGCCTCCAAAAGTTCACATCCCTATTCCACTGTACACCTATACTATTGAAGCATGGTTGGGTTGTATGTCTTCCTTGGTTTGACATCATCATATTGTACTATCTTGAATTTTCCCCGGGGGGCTGCACTCTCAGCTTTTTGTTCGGCGCTTTCGGCGTTTTGAAGCGTTCTGTTCTGCAGAAACTGCATCATCGTCATCGTGATTAATTCCTAGGTCGAGGCATGAGACTATATCTCGGAAGATTGGCTAACATACACGCGCACACACACACATCTGATGGCGGGGGGTTACGAGGCAATGACAAAATGTTTTAACGAGTTCGGGGACAAACCAGCGTCCTCGTCGTCACCTATACCCCAATCGACTTTTGATAAATTTATATATACCTATAATATGAGAATTCTATTTATACATCTGCCCACTACATTCCATAGATTAAGTGTTCTATTTTTGACCGAGCTGCTTTTCCGTATTGTGCAACTAACCATGGACATTCCGCACGTGGGAAGACATAAGCGAGATGCAATGCTAATGACTTCATATTCTAGACTCCTAAACTCCTAAGTGTTTGCATACCTAACATAAGTTCCTGTTCACCGCGCTCTCACGCTCTCATAGGAAGCTGTCGTTCCGCTAAGAAACCCAATGCCGAAGGAACTAGATATAAAACCAGGAATATGCATAATGCATAAACTACGAAACATAATAGAATAACGATCCTATAATGTCAAGGACTTTGCGGGGCTCCGCAATTGGCACACCTACATACCTGCCCTACCTAGACCTACCTCCGCACAACACAGGCTTGAAATCCTAGTCCCTCTTCCCCGGGTTCGCCGGGTTCCCCTCACCGGTGGTTGGCCTGCCTAGCCCCTGCGGCATTTCGATGCTAGCGGGACAGCGGGAACCTGGGGAGAGGGGCGGGAGTTGAGAAGAAAATCGCGGCATGGGTGCAGAGTTAGCGGCTTGAGTCGCTTTCGGAGATTTCTTTTCGCTTCCCTAGGCAGGGACGTACGCGGAGATGCGGGCTAGCCTAACGCACCAGTAAGATGTCGTTGCTGAATGAGGTGTTCGCAGCAAGCTTCTAGCTAGGTGCCGGCGGCTTGGTTGATGGATGTTAGGATGAGTCATGGATAATAGGTTATCGAGGACCTCAACTCTCTGAACAATATCTACTGTGACTAGGAGATGATACATGGCATTTTAATTAAAGGTTTCGAATCAGTTGATTACCTACCTAGGTACCTAAGTGAGGAAGATCAAGGTATGAAAGTAAGGGGCTTAAATAGATAGTGACTCGTAGCCTCAAGCCGACCGGTAGGATAGTAGTGTACGTCACGTCTAGTCTAGTAAAGAAATTGATATGTTCTCTGTATACAAGGATACATCAACGTTTTCCACATGTGACCCACTAGAATTTATGAGAGCAGCGACTACGATCTTGTCTTAGAAAGCAATGCGAGAAAGGAGAGAGAAAGTGAAAAGAGGCCGAGATAGATGGTGGGAGATGAAGGGAAGGAGAGGAACGAGGAACGAGGAACTATGGAGTTGAGACTGAGTCTTTCACACCTTTATCAAGTCATCGTGAAGAACAATTAATTTTAGTCGCTATATGTACCTATAATTACTTTTCCTCGAATACGGAAAATGCTACTCGCTAGTCAAAGCATGCTAGTCCTTTCTCTACCAGGTTGAATCGTATCAGCAAATGCTCATAACCGGCGTGCCGCTATTTTCCAAGACTAACACAATGTACGTTTATGCTCACTGCATATCAGTTTTAGGTATGGAGTTCTCCTCAACGTAGTCGAACTTCTGGGGGTACGGTAACGAATGTGCTAGGTTACTCCGAAGCTACTTGGACGCTCACAAGTACCTCTGCGGCGGGTTTATGCAAAAGGACGTCTGTTTAATATCGTCCTCCTTGTGCGAGAACGACAACTGAGAGCCAGGTTGCTCCAATAAAGCCCCGAAAAAGGACAGATATTCAGGTGTGAGTTGTGGGCACCGGCTGCTGTATAGGTAGCAGAAGTGCCTGAGACTTCGGCATTGCGAGGGGCCATACATGATGATTTCTCGTATTAGTTGTTGAAGATGAGGCCTATCCGTGCTACCTCGATGTTCGAGTGCTTCGACGAACGGCCGGGGCGGTCCAGGGAGCGGAATTCCGTGGAAACGCCATGCCTCAACTAAATTTAACGAGACAAGGTTTGGTGGTAGTTCCCGAGACAGTTGGAACAATCCTCTATTCTCTAACTGGAATGCGATGGGCGCCTCGATTGTCAGATGCTCTAGTTTGGTAAGCTGGGGAAGGCAGCGTAGTTGCCCAGAGTCCCCAATTTGGGCTAGAAACCATTCATGGTCGCATATTCTTAGTTCTAGGACTTTCAATGTCTCGGCCCGTAGAGCGATTGCGTCGCAGAGATTTCGGCCTTGCGGTGGCTTGAGAAATGGGAAAAATAGGTTTGAGTATGAATTGGGACCTGGGCTTGATGTATCGGGATCTGGTGGCAACAATGAACCAACGATGCGGCCTGGCCAGTTTGAGATGACTAACGATAGGGACTCCAGCCGTACGGCCTCCCGACAGATGCGGTATATGTATTTGGCAAACGCTGTGGTATTCTGAATTAGTATTAACTTTTTTAAAGGACTTAGCAGTTGACTAATAAGTTGGAGGTAAGAGAGTTACACGTCTCCGTTAATGCTGACACTACTAGGTACCAAGGTAAGTAGTATGGGATTCTAACAAGGATAACATCAACCAGAAAAACATGATAGAAAGAGGAAAAGTCTTCAGGCGCACACAAGGTAGAAAAAGTGCTACTCACTAGCGCCCTCAATTCTTAGCTCCCTGATACCCCTTATCCATGATGACTCTTGGCCGGGGAGTACTACCCAGTAAAAGGAATGAAATCCCGAATCGCGCCAGAGATGAAGCCGAGTGGGTTTTCCGAGGTTCAAAAAGTTCTCAGCTATGATAAAGGAGTACCCGCTGAATTCGACCCTCCCAGCCTTAGGTTTGGGAGAATGTTGAAGTTGTAGCGTGGAAAGATTAGGAAGTGTAGTTGAGCGCAAAACAAACCCTAGCTTTCCCACGATAATATCCAAATCTCTGTATACCCCAAAATCGGTTTTACGCAGGAGGAGCGTTTCGAGAGAGGGAGTATAGCAGAAAAGAATAGCCAATAACCGCTGTCCAATGCTCATCCATTGAAACGTAATCTTAGGGTTACCAAGCGCGAATCTCTTTCCGAGTTGGCTCAGGGGTCGAAGTGCTGTCACGAATATCTGCCTGTCGCGCCCGGTTAATCTCTCCTAGGGTGGATAGTCGAGAGCCTTGAAAGGACAATCTTCGTTGTTATCACCAATCTTCGACCAATGCCAACCAGTCAGATCTGTGGGCATGATGACATTCTTGATAAGATCTGTGATCTTTGGTTGATCATCCTGTAAACTAGGGAGCTTTAATTCACCCTCAAGTAAACTGCGAATCAAGAGCATCAAGTTCCGCGCATTGCCAAATCGTCGGCCTAGTCGATCGTCGTCAGGATCGGAACCGAAAAAGAAAATTACCGTCTGGTACAGGAGTTTTCTCGCACAGAGGCGGGAAAATCTGGTTGTCAGACAGAGGCTATAGAGGGTGCGGCGAATTTCTAAAAAACGCTCTGGAGATCCAGGTGTTATCTCGCCTACACCGTTCACCGGAAGCTCAAGAAATTGGACGATGTTCTCTATTATCTCATTGGGGATGTGGCGCGTGCGCGGGCGTGGGGGGAGCGGGTGGCCGTCGATCGCTAGATTTTGCTCCATTGTAAATAGGTATTAAATATTCCAATTGAACTAGAACTGTGATAGAGATAGATGCCGTGGCAGATAAGAAAGAGGAGAGGATCGATGAAGCTGGAGATATATGAAGGAATCGTCAAGGCCATATAGGATGGATGGCCTTAGGTACAGTCCACCCACAAGTGTACCATTTTTATCTTCTACCTTGTTCCTGAAGAGTTCAGAAGATGGATGTGTCAACATAGCAACTGCCTAGGTAGATAGGTAGGTAGGTAGGTACTCAATCGTGATGAGAAGGTGGGTGTTATGTCGAAGTTATGAAGAGCAAGCACGTTCAGCACACCTACTAGGTAGCTCTGTCTGTTGCGCGTGGCAGTACTTTTGGTAGGCACCTAGGCTCTGGAGTAAGAACGCATATGCAAACCCAAGTTTCCATTTTGGTGCAGTGCTCTACACAAAGTCCTCATATAAACCGAAACAGTATGATGGCTAACTGGAATTGACTGTTCCAAGTGCGTATAGTTGTTTATACCTCTTCTGGTTTCAATCCTACTGGCCTTGCGCTCTGGTGTAACCTGTTGACTCTCAACTTGCCTGCGGAAATTGGGCATGCAGCCGCCAATGGATTCTACCGCGTAGCAACATAGACAAAATCTTGGTTATCCGTGACATATTGCTACGTGCTCTTGAATGTGTTATGAGGAGGGCTATTAGGTAGGTAGGTAGGTTCGAAACGGTCAAGGAATTAGCTACTAAGGCGCACTTGAACGTGTCAGGTCGGGGCGTCGGGCTTTCGTCGTAGAAAAAGCCTCCTGAGGCCGCCGCTAGACTTAGAGCTTTTAGGTTTCACGGTGGGCATCTTGTGAGAAACCTGGATAGGAGCAGGTAGAGGGGGGATAACCGGTTGGTCGTTCTCGGGTAAGGGCGGCGGACTCTGTTTGTCTCTCTTCCTCTCGATTTTTCGTCTTGGCCCCTGCTCCGAGGTTCGTGGTGATGATGCTAGGAACTCCGGCAACCGAAACTCGAATCCGTTTTCAACAATCCCACGAATTGAATACGGGCTTTGACGCGATGTTCGATGGTTCTGACCTTTCATTCTATTTTCTCCGCCTTCCTCAATATCATCCTCCCCCTCTTCAAAACCTGGGTCTGTGCGCTCTTCGTCACCGCACACCACAACATACCAGTGAATAGTTTCACTCCTTTGCAGTTGATCTCGAAGTTTCTCAAACCAGCCGGCGTTCTTGTTGCCGAATGTGTTTACTCTGCGGCCTGCCTCGTCGCTAGGGCCGCTCATGGGTTTGGAAGGATCTGTCTTGACTCGTGCCTCGTAGCGACTTATTTCTTCTGCAACCGAGACTGACGTGTCTATGCGCACCACATAATCTGCCACATATGCCCACGGCCCGCTGACCGTTGTCAGGTCTGACGGGTCGAATTCTTCTAAGAACTTTACCACGGACCACTTGTTAAACGGTGTACTTTCGTCTGGCTCCGAAAATTCTGGCGACGGCAATGCATTTCTGTCGTCGCGTCTCTTGCTCGTTGCTAGCTGCCCGAACGATCTGCTACGATGGGGCGACTTGCCCTGGTACCCGCTACCATTCCCATTGTGACCATTTGCTAATCTACCTTGTTTCTCCTTGTTCTCTTGATCGCCGTATGAGCGAATGCGCGCGTGAGTGTGGCCGTTGCTCGTTGTTGAGAAGCGGCCTTGGGCGCGATGGGGCGAGGGACTCAGGTTGCGCGCCGGATGGGTACAGGGCGGTAGGAAGTCGAACAGTTCGTAGAATTGGTCAAGGAGGGCGATGGAGCTCTGGCGCGCCACGATCCATTCCGGCGCAGCGTCGTCGACGTTTTGTATAACAACAAAATATCGAATGCTTCGGCGATGCCAGCGAAAACCGTGACAGAGGTATGTCGGCATTATGTGGTTGATAAATCTTTAGCTGGTGTGGATCGAAGCGGCAGGGCCTACAGTAGTGCGCGTAAGAGGCGGAGGGTAGCTACCCGGGATCCTGGTTTGTGGGGGGTAGCAAGACAGGGGTTCCTGATCGGAATTGGGGGATTTCAGGAGAAGCTGAATGGTCGCAACATGAACTTTTTCAATGCTTAGTCCACCACGTTCCATGAGATCGTCATATCAAGAAATAATGAAACAGAAACGACGTTTGGTTTTAAAGCTGTCGCAATAGGTAGACATTTTCGGACCTGGAGAAATAATTACGGAGATCGGTACAAGATTCAACGAACAAAAGTCAGCATTGCTCAGCGCTCGAACGATACGGTCCCAGACGCCAACCGTCACAACTGGAATATAGCCTGTCCGTCCGGATCACCGCTAACCTAAGATAGGAATTCAGGGTAAAAGCAAGCACTGTAGTAAAGCCCTCACTCACGTTATATATTAAATGGTAATTTATATGCTCCAAACAACGTCCAAGAGATATCGGCTGTTAGTGCAAGCAGGACGTGAGAAGTTGAGCTTGCGTAAGCCACACCTCGGGATTATGTGAGTCGGACGAGAGGACTTCACACGATTTCGAATTCTCTGACGGATTATTTAATATCTTTCTTGGTGTACTTTAGGGGGTCACGTATCAGCAGGTGTAGCGAAACGGCTCTTCTCTTGTTGAGCCTCACTGATGTCCACATCATAACAAATTGGTCAGTGTACCACTACAATAGCCGACCTACATGTAGGTAATCGTTTTCTCTCCCTTCTCCATGTGCTGCCACCAAGACGCACACTATATCATTCCTAGGTGTCGTTACGATGGGAGTGCCTAGATGAGCTAACAGTACCCCTACTTTTTTCGGCCTTTCTTCGTCTTTTTCACTCTATTTTCGTCAATAATTGGGAAGGCAATCCACCTCGTTGGCTATTAATCATTCTGACTACCTATCTAGACCAATGCATTTCTCAAAAGCCTAGCAGAAGGACGACATAAGTCTTCCAAACGATATCGCGTCTCATGACGCAACCTTGCTAGAAACACGTAAATGAAACTGACTAGAACTCGTAGCTTTAGAATTCGAGGCCGCTGTTTCGAGATTTATCCATGAAGGGAGAAACAGGGATGACTTTATCTACATGTAGTTGAAGTCTTAAATTCAAAGTACCACTCAAACTTCGGACCCCTCCTTTCCTCCCAATATACTGAACTGGTAGCTGAGATTGTCTGATAGAACTTCACAAGAAGAGCGCAATTTTCAATTCATAAGAACACTTTACAGCTTTTTTTTTAAATTAAAAAATTGAATTGTGCATCCTTCAGTTGAAACAGTACGCTACCTAAGTAGTCACGGGATAGTTAGGTACTCTTCCCTATTGCTATAACTTCGTCCCAGGAGACAAAACATACGTCTCGGTATATCCTAACAAAACGCTTTAGACAATACATGAAAAAACGCTAATCGAAAAAGAAACAGAATACTATAGCAGGCTAGGAGGCCAGACATTTCTTCGTTGCCAACATTATTCACGGAATAAACTCCCAATCTCCGTAATTACCTGACGGACGTGATCTGGAACCTCTGGAACCTCCGCATGTGTTGCAAACATAGCATGCGGATGGAGGTCCATAGGTTGCATGGTATTGACCCTCCAAGCTCGCTCCCTGAGCATTTCCAAGTAGCGGAAGGGCACCTCTTCCCGTGTCCCTTTGAGCCATATCATCAACCTGCCGTTTGGGACCGTCATGAGCCTACCACGATGATCTTTGAGGCAGACACGGGTGAGAGGAGATCGAAAGTCTACCTGATCGTAACTGGCGGTGCGCACTGGTATGTCCCTTGGTATCCAGGAGAAGAGAGGCCCATCGTCGTTTCCTCCCCACAGCACCGCGCTGGCTAGGGGCTCTCCTTGCCTGGTAATGAATCGTGGGGTGCGTCTCGTGTCTGGGCCGAACATAATTCTGCATCTGGCGTCATCGGTACCAGGATAAAAACGCATGCCGTCAAAGAAGATAACCCAGATCCCCTCAGCTAAATTTTTGTACCCACCAAGAAGCGGCCGAAACTCTATAGCATTGGTTGGATCGATGAATATCTTGTATGAAGAGGATCCGGAAATATGGTAAAATCCGTGGTCATTATTTCTTCCTAAACCTCGTTCTACCCAGTTGTTTTGATACGTCCGAGGTGCTGGGCGCGCTGTGTCGCATTCTCCGTTCGAGTATATATCGATTCTCCATGCAGGGTCGAGCTGACAGCGGAGTGAAGGCAGCGGGAGTCTAGGCCCTTCGGGAGTTTCAAATGCTTGAAGGCGTTCGGGGACTTCAGGAAGGCATGTAGTTCCGCTGCTAGGCTCAGGATGGACGGGGGTGCGATGGACGGGGGTGCGATGGGCTGGAGGGGGAAGGGGTCCAGAGTATTCGAGGTAAAAATTCATGTCACCAAAATGACTCCCGTCCATGGTGTTGGGAATCAGGTTGAGTTGACAGTGAGATTCCTTTGACGATAATGAATTCTTAAGTATGGAGGCGAGCTCGACTCTAGTGAATCAATATTGACGCCTGGTTCTGTAGGAAGCAATTCAACTAGAATATGGACTAGGGAGCATATATGTTGGTATATTCGATGCTTCTGACATTCGACGTTGGAGATAATGAATTGAAAGTGATTCAAACCAATTCACGACGGAAGCTTCCCCGTTCACAAACCTTCCCAACGACCTGGATGGGTAGGAGCGTTATGCTCTATGTACATCTAAAAAATCTTACCTGAAGCTACCACCTCAATCAACCCTCAATGTGCAAATGCGAGCTGTCGCAGTTTCTATGACTTGAGGTGTCTAGGCATCTATGCTTACATACTGGGAGGAAGTGAAGACTGTTGGTAAGTTTATTTCACAAATGGAACTCGACTTATCGAGCCACATGAACAAATTTGATGTTTTCGTTCTTGGACACCTGGGCGATCGTTTGCGTTACTTCCAAGCTTGTTATTGCACTCACTGACCATCCTTTTAACACATATCGCCCTCATCGATAAGTAACAGACTCCTAACTCGAATACCTAGGTAGGTAGGTAGGTACTTAAATCCTTCCAACGTGCTTCTTGCTCCATGCAATTATGCATGTTGCCTTAGGACCTACACCTGAGGGTTCAAGTATTCTGATGTAGCTACTGCCTAGTATTAGGTTGTCCTGGCTTTGACTATCTCTAACTTAGTCATATGAGTAATGCTTCGTTGTCAGCGAAGTCTATTGGAGCGCTTAAGCTACTCACCTTACCTACAGGTATGCTAAACCCGCATCAGCCAATGATGTTAAAGGCTATATCCGGATTTGGTGTTGAAGGATTCATCACTGCACTGCAGTCGGCATTCGACATGCTTACCTTGCTGTTATAAGGTTTGCTTTGATCTTTAATCTTGACGTAACTGGCCGGACAGGGTAAGAGTTTGGCTCCCGAACCCCAGTTCTCCTGCTGTCCATAGATCTGAATGCCCTCTCACGTTGAAGAAAGTTATATAGGTAGGTACCTTATGAGCCAGGCCTATTTAGAAGTCAACAAACTAGTGTTGCCAAGTCCCTGGTGATCCTTCGACCCCCTGCTTCCTGGCTTACCAATATGATACATCAAGTGCTCAAGCCACAGCTTGTGACGATGCCGGGGGACTTCGCATATACGGCTACAATTGAGAGCTCCACGAGGCCCACGATGGATACTACGACGCGGCGTCCCATCCTAAATAGTAAAGTCGAAGCGTTCGGCCCCGCTGTGGCTGTGAGACTATTCAGAAAGGCTAACGTCATGGTGCGATAGACCCGATTCCACTGCCCCTCAACCCCTCATCACGAACTCAATTCCCATGGTATAATGTAGTGGGGGAGCAAAGTTTAAGTGGGTTTGTTGCTTCTCGAATAAATAGTAGAGCTTCCCCTGATTCTTCATAATATTCCTCTTTTATAGCTACCAACTCTTAATTTGTTCGATAGTTCGCAGATTTAGAAGCAAATATGACGACGAAGACACCCACCGTGAAGCTAGCCTCTGGCTATGTATGTGATGAGCTTGATTCGACTTTCCTAGCACAAGCTAATACAATAGCAACAGGATATGCCCTTGGTGGGCTTTGGTATCTGGAAGGTTCCCCGCGAAACCTGTGCTGACCAAGGTATGTCTAGGTACTTGACCTCCAAAGATCGCGATCCCTGAATTTGTCACTATATACTGTTCATGATTAGCGGATAGCTTACTCATTCTTCGATAGTATATAATGCTATCAAGCTGGGCTACAGACACATCGACGGCGCTTGGGACTACACCAATAGCGCCGAGGCTGGCCAAGGTGTCCGACGTGCGATCGAGGAAGGTATCGTGAAACGGGAGGATATGTTCATCACCTCGAAGCTATGGAACAACTATCACGCTCGTGAGCACGCGTTCGAGATGGCCAAGCTAGAGAATGAAGCGTGGGGCTTGGGATACTTGGACCTGTTCCTGATCCACTTCCCCATCGCGCTAGAGTTCATCCCCTTCGACAAGATGCGCTATCCTTGCTTCTGGACCGACAAGGAGCAGACCAAGGTCACTCCTCTTGCGAAGGTGCCCATCTCCGAGACCTGGAAAGCGTTGGAGGATATGGTGCAGACTAAAGAGAACCCCGGTGGCTTCATAAAGAGTATCGGAATATCCAATTTCCACACCCAGCTGATTTACGACCTGCTGTCGTACGCGAAGATCCATCCTAGCGTCTTGCAGATCGAACATCACCCCTACCTAACACAGCCGGACTTGATCGCGATGGCTCAAGAAAACAACATCGCCATCACAGGTTACTCGACCTTCGGCCCGCAGAGCTTCATCGAGCTGGGAAATGCCACCGCTAAGGAAGTCAAGCCGCTTTTCGAGACGGACGTTGTGAAGAGCATCGCTACGAAACACGGCAAGTCGCCCGGCCAGGTGCTGCTGCGGTGGTGTACTCAGCGCAAAATCATAGTCATCCCCAAGTCCAACAGCGTGGATCGACTGAAGCAGAACCTAGAATCTAGCTCGTTCGACCTTAGCGAGGACGAAATCAAGCAGATCTCGTCTTTGGATATTGGCCTGCGCTTCAACAACCCCGGCACGTTGCAAACACCCATCCGAATCTTCCCGTAGATGGAGATGGTAGAGGTAAAGAATTTGAGTGATGTTCTTGTAGATAATAATTTAGTCGATTAGAAAATAAACTAGGGATGTAATTCATCACATGTCAAATATGTTATTGTGCTATTTCAAGAAGAGTTTTTGAATCTTTCGCTTGGAGGAATGGTCACGGTAAAAGGAGATGAAGTCTCGAAGAAATGAATCCGAGCAAATGGCAGCGAATGAAATAAATTAAAATAAATTAAAAACATCCAAGCCACAAACCTGCACCGCCACATTTATTCCATTGGACGGCGCGTCGCTATTGTCGCCGTCGCGTTTTCTCCTAGATTTACTCTTGGACAAGAATCCGCCAATTTCTCAATTGAACATCGGCAATGGCGCTCCCGCTACCGCCCGGCCTCGTGCCGACCGAAGTGGCTTTTCTCTGCGAAATGGAACTGGTGACAATAGTTCCGCGACAAAGACTCGAGTCCATCTCACTCCTCAGTGTAAAGCCCCGACCCCACCACCCCGCCATCGCCCATCAAAAAAGCGAGTCGCATCATATCACATCACATCATATCACATCATATAATATCATATCGTGACCTCGAAAACTAACAACGCAATGGTATCCAGGGCAAAACACCGGCTCTGCGCCCGCCACACCGTGCCCAGCTCCCGCTGTGGCTTGCGCTTCTGCTGAAAAAGCAGCGGCGCGCGAATATCGTCGCGCCGCCTTGGCTGCACCCGGACTCGCTGAAGAATATCATAAACCACGAGACGAACGTCGATCCCGAGGGCTTCTCCCCGCCGCCGCCGCCGCCGATGCGGTCAGATGGGAGGGGGGGTGCTAGGCCGTACGCGCAGGCGTCGCGGGACCTGAAACCCGGGGATATGGTGCTGTCGCCGCCGTTTCTCCCGTCGTGTACCCAGGAAGCGCCCTCCGGATACCTGCCCTATCACTGGTTGGAGCTGTCGGAGACGCTGCTGGCGCATGCCGCGGACGATATACCCAATGCGGCCGAGGTACGGGCGCTGCTACGGGATCTGCAGGAGGTGCGCGCGGCGAAGATGCGGGGCAGTACGGTACACCTAGAGGGCGGCGGCGGCGTGCTCAGCTTGCGAGGCGTGGGGGCTATGGAACTTGCAGAGAGCAGGGGGTTCGTGATGGGCGTTGTTGAGGGTGTTCGGAAGCTAGGCGCAAGTGCTGAGGCGGGCAGGAGGGAGGAAGAAGAGGAGGGGGCGAATGGTGAAGGAGGCGGGGAGAGCGATGAAGAGATGGGCTTCTAGGAGCGAAGTCGACGACGCATATGAGACGGCACGAAGTCATGACACATATTGGAACTACGAGGCTACAGTCAAACCGAATTACAAGGTCACAAGTACAGCATAGCATCAGGTTGGCGTTCATTTTCCTCGAAAACAGGATTTTATATTTAAAACATTTTCCAATTCCCCCTTCGGAAACATACTATATAGGGACCTATTTACCATTGCTTCCCTGGTCCAAACAAAAACATTCCGGAGCGCCCATAACCAAAACATCTTCCTAGGGGCGTCAACCCGGCATCCAATAACCAGTTAGAACGACTTCTCCCCCAATCTTATGCCTCCACATTGGCTTCATATTCGAGGCCGTGTCGCGGATATACTCGCTCGCCCTTTCCTGGTTCTCCCAGCTTAAGGGCGCCGCTTGTGGCGGTAGAGGTATTTCGTCCAGGTCGAGCTGGGGCGGTGGGTTGTGGAATATGCAGTACACCCACAGAGCCCAAAAGGAGATCTGCGCAACGAGCGCCAAGGTCTCCACGATGGCAGGCGCTGCCTTGCGGAGTTCTTGGCCTGTGGTGTGTGCCAGTCTGCGCGGCAGCAGGACTACGAAGCGCCATGATGTGCGCAAGGCTTCGATGTTTTCGTGCGTGGTAATACACGTGACGAATACGTGGACGACGGCTTCCAAGAGTGTCAGGCAGACTTCGGCCAGCGCTACGAGATTCGCCCATTCCAGAAACTGCCACAGGACCTCGCCGTACGCTTTGGCGAGGAGCCAGGCGTACCGGCGGTACTGCTCATACGTCTTGTCGGCGTCCCGCTCCGTGGCTGACTTGGTGACTACGCCGCTGCTTAAACTGGTGGCTTTTCGCTTGGCGACTGTGACCTTTCGATCGAGGCGCTCGCTCACGATGAGGGAGTGTGTCGAGGGTTTGGTCACCCGGACGAGAGAGGAAAAGTCTCGTGTTTTTCGAGGATCCTCGATGCCGAGGGCCCAGTCTGGGAGGCAGTTGGTTGCCCCAACCGAGGGCTTGGTGAGAATACGGCGCTGCATCGTCCAGGAACACAGCACAAGATTCGGTTAATGATGAGCTACAACTGGAAACACAATTCAAATGAAAGGGAGTAGTATTTCGTGTCTAAATACCTCCTTTCCCCGTCGCTGATTCAAGTGCTATTGTATTCGAGGTTAGACTGGTTAGACTTGTTAGACTTCGCATATCTGAAGTCAGAACTACCGGAACTATCAACACGGCAGTTTACATGGACTCGCCATTCCTACAAGTCGAGTCACAGAGTAAGAAAACCACCTAGCCCTCCCGTGCGTCATGCGTATTCACCTCCTACTAATATATCCATTTACTACTTGTTGACGTGGGCGTCACCTTTGTCCTGGTCAACAATAGCATTGTCATGGTTTTCCTTATTAACGTCTTATTATGATGAGTCGATGTCTTTCATGCCATAACGTGTTGTCAAAGACGAAGAGAAGCACAATCCACATTTTCGGATGAATAATGACTCCTTTTCCACGTGTTACTCCGAGTCGTGGCCCGCATTACACGGGCGAAGTGTGGCTTAGTAGGACGAGGAGCTTCAAAGAATGGTGTCTTACTACACCTTGGAAATAACCTTGGGATATTTCTGTTACTGCACGGCTTATACAAAAGCGACAGTTGAAATTTGGTTATAGGTTAGATTTAAGCACCTATGTACTCTGGCTCTCTCGCACTTGATGTGATAGGCAGCATCATAAGGTAGATATGTTGAAAAAGATCATTTTGAGTGTAGAATCTGACGAAAATCCTCATTTTGCCTTGTTACTTTTTGGTCGTCGTGTTCGCTATTGCGCCTCTGCTCCGCCACAGCCCCCTTATGGACATCTGATGGCTATGTGGATCCTGAGGCAGCATTCTAATTGGTTCCCTGGGCGACGATGACAAGGCAGACATCACCAGGCATCGCCATAGATTCTACATAAATAGGTAGCCACTCTAGAACTCTCTTGGAGCTCTCTAATCAATACATTCATTATCTATAATATACCCTCTTCTAGGAATCACAGCTACCTAAACACTTCATGCAATAAGTCGAGGTTTATGTACCAGTTTGCAGATTTAAATTTCTGCCAGCCCGCTTCGTTTTGTTGTTTTGTCGACATACCTTAGTCCCTAAGCGATTCCGAGCTTGCGAATTTCGCCTTAGCAGTATGTCTTGCTCCATATGCCATGATTTTCGGGGCATTGGTAGTTATTTCTCGAAGAGCGAAATTAGAGCAGAACTAAAGCATCGTCATCATTTCAAACTCGGCTTTACTTGGAGTGATCTAGAAACCTCGGCTGTATCATGTGAAAACTGTGGCATCCTGGTGCTGGGCTGTCAAGGCTGTTTCCGACAACATGGAATTGAGCAATCTCAGATCCTGCACTGCAATCTCAAATTCTACTACAAAGCTTACGAAGATGAAGAGCAAGACGAGGACAAGGAGGTTTTTTTACGCATGAAGGATGGGTCGTGGTTCACCGTGCAGATCTTTGCTGCGCCGGATGGTAGGCAATAATAATATGCGGGTAAGTTTGCTAAGCTAATTGTTGTGATTATAGATGAGTATCCCATCCCATTCGCTTGGGAGTCAATACCCATCTGGAATCGAACTTCATCTAGAACTGATTCTGACGAAGCGTTTGAAATCGCTCGTGGGTGGATAGGGGACTGCCTAAACGGCTCCCACGACTTTTGTAAACCGCCTCAATCCCTGGCCCTCCCAACGAGAGTTGTGGATGTAGGGCTTCTGGATGACGTGGTAAAATTGATCGAGCCTGAGGATGCCACGGGAAAGTATTGCTGTTTAAGTCACTGCTGGGGACTGAAGCAGATCATTACGACTACTAGGTCCAATATACAAGCACATAAGCGCGAGATCCCCTTGGAATTGTTGCCTAAGACATTTCAGGATGCTGTCCTTCTGACAAGACGACTTGGAATTGCATACATTTGGATCGACTCTCTCTGTATTGTGCAGGATGATGATAATGATTGGAAAATTGAATCGGCGAAAATGGAAAGCGTATATCGTACCGCACATCTCACAATCGCTGCAACTTGCTCAAGCAGCGCAGCTGGAGGGTTAAACACAGAAACACCGGATTATGAAGTTTCTGGTGTCACCTCATCAGGAGAGAAGTATTCTCTTTTCTTCCGGGAGAAAATTGACCACCATACAGAGAATTGCTCCATGGACAATGGAACAAGCCGCCCGACGGTAGCCCGGCATCCATTGCTCACGCGTGCCTGGGTCTTTCAGGAAAGGCTCCTCTCCACTAGAATCCTCCATTTCGGACCATACGAGCTTTTTTTCGAATGCCTCACGGATATCCAATGCGAATGCAATGGAATTGTTAGCTTGGGCTCCTCAGATGCTGTACCCATGGCCGCAACGAAGTTGCTTTACATCGATACGTTGGAAAATTACGAGGTGTACCAAGAACGTTCGGGGAACGCGCAGCACTGGGTATCGCGGCTGTGGCGAACGCTGGTCAGCTCATATACAGCACTGCAAATCACAAAACCACAAGATCGCTTACCTGCCATCGGTGGCCTAGCCAAGAGCATAAGATCGAAAAAGGAGTCAGCGTATCTAGCTGGGTTATGGAAAATCTCCCTGAGTGACGACCTATTATGGGTTATCTACACGATATCGGCAGAAAAAAGACCCCGGCCAAGGCCGCGGAGCGCGCCGTCATGGTCGTGGGCTAGTGTTGACACGCATTCATTGTACTTCGACGAGATTTTCATGTGGCATCCTGATATTTGGGAGATGGAGAATTCACAGCCATCCAGAGTATCAAATCACCTAGCCAATGTGGTGGATTGCACAGTAGATGTGGGTGGCGTTGACGAGTTCGGCACGATATCAAGAGGAAAGTTGACAATTGCCGGGGCGGTATCTGAAGGAATCCTAGAGCGGGAAGTTGAATCTTATAAAGGAGAACCGATTATTGTCCACTACGTCTCATTTCCTGGCATTCGGCTTCCGATGAAGTCGGACTATCTGCTTGATCACGAGGGATCTGATCAGGTCCTGCCTGGAACGAAGGTTTACTCTCTTCGGATGAGTACTGTCCACGAAGGGAGTAGCGAGTTCTTGGTCTCGCTCATTCTAAAGGCATCTAATGATTCTGCTGTGTTTGAACGTATAGGAACGTTATTGATTTATGTTAGGCCGCCTGTTGACATCAATAGCGGCATATACGAATCTGCGGAGATACGAACTATCACGATCGAATAAGCGTCGCCATCGATAACAATTGCTATTCATATTCTACCAACAGCTGTATACAACTGTCCACCTTCACGAAATCCGACAATTTGACACTACTCATTGGCATGCGCATCGTTGTAGTAGTGAATCTGCGAACCCATTAGCTTACTTCTTAAATGCTTCTACCGATCCCTTATGATAGCATTTCAAGGGGGAGGGGGAGGAGACTCATACGGTCTGATCGGAACATCCACTAGGGGTCTGATAACCGTAGGCACCCGTGTTGATGAACAGTGCCTGGTTCTGGCACACGAGCCAAGCCGCGAGGTTCTGGCGCTTGATTTCCGGAACACTCCATGTGAGGGCGTCTCCTTGGAACACGAACGTGCCAAACGTGTTTTCGGTCGTATTGAACGACGTGGCGAGCGTTCTCGGGGGGTTAGCCAGGTCGGCCGGCTTCTCCACGTGGAGGTAGAGCGGCGCGCCGCCCGAGCCCGTGTTGGCTACTAGCTGTCCGTTCTTGACGTTGAACTGACCCGCCGTCTTGTAATTCTCGAGGATGGCCGTTCCCGGTGTAACTGCTGGTTTGGTTTGGAGGTATTTGTGGAAGTTTGGCGCGGCCACTGCGCGGATCCAGTACCATCCTGACTGCAGTGTGTCGCCGGGCCCGGCAGACTGCCGCGGAGTCACGGGGCTGGCTGAGGCAATGGTCGCTAGAAGTGCGACTACGAAAAGTTGGATTAACATGTTGGGTTATGGTTTTTCGTTGTGATGTAGATCAAAGAACAGAAACATCAAACGTGGAAGGGCGATCTGTAGCTGAAGGACAGGGATATCGAGTTACATTGCCAAAGTGCTGGGCACAGGGGGTTATTTATTCTGGGCAGCTGGTGTTCTGCAACATTTCCCGGTGGATAGAGCTAGTCAGGGGCGTACATACCCTCCGCGTTGCCACGTCGGGTAAGAAAAGGTGTGGAAGTTCGATTCGAAGACGCGATCGTGGGCAATTTAGCCTATAAGTCAAAGGTTAGCAAATTTACCATACTTATAGAAATTACGGGGAAATGGTCTAGACCAAAGTGTATCGGAACATCCAAATGGAATTCTACTAGTAAGTAATTATCAACTACGACTTGTGGCTTCTATAATGCAGTGGGCAAGGACAATAGAGAACCTAGGTATGATTCAAAGATAGCTTTTTAAATATGGAATGCTTCTATACTTGGCTTATGATGTCGATTCAACTTACCCCTTTACCAAGAAAGGATAGTATTAAGTGATAACAACTTCGTTAGACATGCAATGGCGAATATGGAGAGTTCTAGTGAAGTAGACACTGAGAATCCATGAGCTCTTCCATCGTTTGTTCGCTTACCAATTTACGTCCGACTTTCGATTTGATAACGTGAAGGATAATAAACAATATTCTATGGGTTAGTTTTCGCGGGCACTCTTGGAGGATGAAACGCTTGTGTATTGCTCGGTCGCCACTAGCTAGGTAGCCTGCTTTATTTAACGTACATCTTCTCATTCTAAAAGATCTTCCAAAATATTAAATCCAGCCTTGCCAAACCCCTCCCACGTTACCTCCCTACAGCCCTTCCATCCCTCGTGGTCTCGTAGAGATCTTGGTCGTTGTCGTTCAACCGCAATCGTAGGTCGTCATCGAGGAAGTAAGTGCCGAATGGAAAGTTGTTGAAAGGCTTAGTCTTTGGCAGAAGGCTAGTTTTTAGAGGCGGTCTTCTTATTGCTCTTGGATAGGCTATTATTTTTGAATTTGTGCTCGCCGCATAGGTCGTCGTATACGACTACCGCCCTTGCGCCGCAGGTTCGCATTTGTTGACAAGTCACAACGTATTGCGGTCCCCAGACCTTCATCAGGCAGACTGAGCAGTGGTGGTCCCTAAGGTAGCACATGTTTTTCTGCTGTGTGTAGATGTACCTAATAAGTGGTTTGGAGGAAGATTGTTATTAGAGGCGATGGTGCTTGATAGCCAATGTTGGACGGAGTTGAAGTTCTTGTTCGGTGAAGTTTACCTTTTTTGAGAGAGTATAAAGCCAATATTTAAATTCCTCCCGAAAGCAGGCAGTAAATGGAATTCTAGGTAGTTTCTTTTTGGCTTGAAGAGCACAACGCAGTTAGACTTTGTGTCATGCTATATCTCGGCAGGTGTCGAAGTAGGTTGACACTCGATATATTACGTGTGATAAAGGTACCTAATACGAACAAGCAAGTGTGAGTTCGTGACGAATGTATAATCAATATAGTCAGACAAATATCTTAAAGATGCATGGCCATTAATCATTTTCCTTGCTCAATGCCATAAAGACCCATGTAATTACACAATCACTCTAACACCATCAACAAAGTTACGTTGAGACTCCCTGACCAACCAGTAGCTAGGATGCATCTGATGTGAAAAACTACCTAGTTAGATACCTATCTTCCTATCCACGATGTTAGCGAACATTGACTAGCAATTTCAAACTACCTATATACTCTTTCATCAACGGCTCGTCCCGAGGAATATTTGCAACTATTATTTCCTTCAAGCTATATTCTAATGGACCTACGAGCATAGCTAGGTAGCTAGTAATCTACCCTAACTTCCCTAAATTCAGTCTTAAAATGGCTAAGAGTTTAGTCCCGAGCCTCTTCTATAACTTGGTACACCTGAGTCTAGCGATAACTTAATGTTGTCACGATTCTATTTATTTATTTGACTTGATGGCCTGTTCATAGAAACTTTCATCATAGGATAGTCGACATGATGAGAAGATTAAGTTCAAAGATATTAATTGGTAGTTAGCTTGCTCAAACTACCTAGGTACGCATACTCTCTTCGAAAGAAGACCCAAAAATTATGTAGAATCCTGCCACCCTTAACTATCGCCCTAGAAACTCTTCCATTTTCCACACTCCAATAGAAACCTTGTCGTACCTCCTTAACTGCTATTGTTGTTGTTGAATAGGTGAGCACCGGGGAAGCTCAGGTGAGAGCTCAGGTCTTCGATTTGGCCCTAAGCTTCGGCATCTTTGCTTGCCAGCTTTTCCTCACATGGGTCACACAGCCAGTCGTTGTGTGTTTCTGGCATGGACATACATTTGTCAGGATTATCGCAGACAAAGACGTATTCCGGGCTATTACTATAATCAAGTGTGCCGCACTCCTTGCAAATATGGTCGATTAGGATACACATTTTGCCTGAATATTGTGTAGTGGTTCAAATTGAGACCTCTGGAGGCTGATGGGTAGTATTATGTTGGTGAGGGCGACAGTGGTTGAATGTATTTGTAGAGTCGATTGGTTCTTGTGATATCGGTTGCAAGAGTTGCTTTTTGGTCCATGAAAACTGTAGTATGGTGCTGCGGGCCTTGTTTAAATACTTATTCTCCAGGGAAGGCAAGGCAACGAACCTTTCCCAGTCATCCATTCTTCTTAGCCAATGCGATTTAATATGCGTTATTTCAGTTATTTCCGCTATGCTTGCTAAATATTTAGTTATTCATGAATTGAAAAGTTTACAGTAAATCATCGAAGTCATCTGGACGTTCGTTCTAACTACCTACCTACCTAGTGAAATTAACAGTGATAAGACATAACCTAATCATCCAGGTACGTTAACGTAGTACAGACTACTAGCAAACAGAAACTCACGATGGGGCTATAAAAGTAAGATAGGTAAGAAGTAGTCAGATAATGTAGAGGCGAACATACAACGCTACCTGGTAATAACCCCTTTCCTCATTCAACGTAATAATTAATACCTTGAGATGATAAGGCATAAATTAGTTAAGCACCGTGAACTTATTAAGATAGTCGAGTAAATGTTACTTGAGAAAGATAAAACTAGGATTAGTCTCAGTGCTAAACTACCTAAGCACATATAGTGATTCAGAGGTCATCCAAAGATGTTCCAATCCTTTGCTCATTACCTGTTTCACACAAAATGTAAACGTCCTCATGCGATCAGTCTAACTTTTGATAATGGTTTCTAATGTAACCTTTATTAAAGCTCGTTATTCTATTAACGATTGCACGAGTCACATATGAAGACAATCACTTCGTCAGTCTTGGAAATGAGGTTTCTCTGCTTTTCAATAAGTGGTAATTAAAACTCCGTTTGTTTGATGCCACAACAACCAAGGAAATATGTCAATACTGGCTGAATGTCGATGGACTCTCCCAGATTTAAGAAACTCGAAATTTAGAGATCGTTAATGCTAAAGGATCGAGGATGTTTGCTTTATACATTGCCTCGTTATTGCCGTGAGTTTGATTACCTAAGGTGTGAAGGCCGGTGAAAAGGGGGGTCACCAGATCAATTTAGGGGACTCAATGCGCTAATATTTGACGTCATTAGCGGTCTAACTCCCTAAAGCCTCAACTAAATCAAACATACCTAGTGACACGCGACAGTTCAAGCAAACATCACAAACCATCATACAAGCCATCATTGACTAAACCTTACCATGGGAGATCACATTGGCCACGCTGGCTCGCTAAAGGCATTTAGAGCTTTAATCCCCAGTAGAACATTTAACATGTCTGATCACGACTCAATTCAAGGTCCATCTCGAGTAAAAGCCAATTAAGTACGAAGCATCAGCAACTTATTAATTGAGATGAAACGTAGTGCATCGTCGATATCCCCGAGTGCTAAGAGGGCTCGGCTGGAGGTGCCGGAATCTCATCTCACTCCCTCCGTACGAGATGGAACGGGCGCGATTGTATGGCCGGCTCCTAGAGCGCAGATTGAGCGCGCTCGGGATTTAATTCTAGAATGGTATATTCTGCAATACATAATTACTTAGCTTCTATTAATGCTCACGGTGTAGCGCTGGCGCCGGGAAGAGGACGGTGATTGTACCTGATAAGGATGCCGATGGCTTAAGCGCTGGCGCCATCATACAGAAGACCCTCGTTCTGCTTGGGATGGATCCTGATCTAATATCGGTTCATTTGGTTCGGAAAGGTAGCAACATCCACGAAGAGAGCGGACGTGCCGCCATGACCGCTCAGAGGCCTGAGTATATCTTTGTCCTAGATCAAGGCTCACGGAAATCACCTCCGCTCATCTATACTCGTCACAAGGCCATGGTGATCGACCACCATTGGGCGTTAGAGGATGACTTCCCCGAGGGTTCGGAACATGTCACAGCATGCGACTGTCCGCCGGTAGCTACGAGCTCACTGCTTGCCTATCATATATGCAATGAACTACACGACCAGGTCAAGCTCAACTGCGATTGGCTATGCGTAATGGGTACTCAAGGCGACTTGGGCAACAAGTTGAACTGGAGACCACCATTTCCTGACATGGACGCCACTTTCAAGACCCATACTAAGAAGGCGATAAATGAGGCCGTGTCTCGCATCGCCGCCCCTCGCCGAACCGCAGCCTTTAATATCCATGCAGCTTGGGCCGCCTTAACTGCTGCGGATTCACCCGCCGACGTGGTTAAGGATAGCAGTCTTACCGCCGCCAGGGCAGAGATCAATCGTGAGCTCGGGCGATTTGCTTGGGCGACACCGAGATTTTCGGGAGATGGCAAGATCGCGATACTTCGCATCAACTCCGCGACTCAAATCCACCCTGTGATAGCGACGAAGTGGGCAGCATACCTGCAGTCGCCGCTGTTAGAAGTTGTCATAGCAGCTAACGACGGTTATCTGCCTGGAATGGTCAGCTTTTCGTGCCGGATATCTAGGAGCGCACGCGTGAGGCACCCGCCCGTGAACATCATCGAAGTCTTGCAGGGGATTGCCGCGAAGGTGCCTGACCCGACTCTGCGGGAAAGACTTTGCGAGTCATTCACAAAGGGCCACAAGGAAGCTAGCGGCGGCAGCGTGCCGAAGGCGGAGTTTGAGGAATTTGTGGAGATTCTGGAAATTGGGAAGAGACCCGAAGGTGACAATGCGAAGGACAAGAATGATGCGGCGTCAGACCCTTTTCATACCTTAACCAGTTACTTCGGCGAGCAAAATACTACTTGAAGATTGAATAGTCAGGTCATTAGGATCTTCGAATTTTAAGCTGGGAGGCAGTCAGGAGTTATGTATTGGTCGGACACATGGGTTGGTAAGGCGAAAAGTGGCTGTATTAATAGGACGCGAGTGATTTCCAGACTCCATGATAACGAAATCCTGATTGAAATTGTCTATCCTCTAAAACGCAAAAAATATCTCGGTATGATATTGATGAGAAAAAGCCGCTCCCATTTCACATCATCGCGCATGTTCCCATAACTCGTCCCAACCCAGCACGCCTCTTCCTAACAATTTAAGCCTCTGTTCTTTTTCACTCGCGAAATATCATAGACGACGGGACTTCTGAGAGCTTACAGTTTTCCCGCCGCCTTCAGGCCCCGCTCCCCGTCGACGAGCACGCACCAGCCGCCGTGGCCGTTGCCGCCATCGCCGGCGACGACGGCTCCTTCGTAGCCGCCGTCCTCCTCACCCTCGCCGTGGGCGAACTTGAGCACGGCCTCGTCCCAGGTGCCCGGTTGCAGCCACACTGCCGGGATACCGAGCTTCTTCGCCTCTTTCAAGACGTTGAGGGTCACGGGTGCTGGCGTGATAACCGATAGCGAGGTGTGTTCTGGGTCGGGCAGGTCCGCGAGCGACTTCACGGTGGGGTGCACACCGAACGGCGTCTCGATGTTGGCACTAGCCGGGTTGATAGGCGTGACTGGCAGCGAGTGCGCATGATACCAGGTGAAGACTTAGGGGGTTAGCTATATAAGTGCGAAGTATGCTTTGATACCTATTATTCATATGCGGAGTTATGTCTTGTGGATATATATGTTGTATCCCATGTGCATGAACCGGCCACTTGGGAAGATGCACACTTGTTGGCCCGCTTGCAGCCGAGATCAGGGGAATAAATATCGTTAAGAGAGTACCGAGGCAGGGGGACCTTACCCTTATGACCGAATTTGGCGGGGTTCGTGCTCGCGCCGACCACGGCGAATTGGGGAGAGTTGAAGAAAGACTTGACAGTAGATTCAGTAGCCATTTTGAACATTGACAGATGAATAATATGGAAAGTATGGTCTGATGTGGTATGTTTGGTGGAAGAAATTGGATGAGAGAGGAATGAGTTTATTTTGTGCCGTTAAATGAGAAGGACCTACTGCTCTGGCTGAGTAATCTTTGAATCGTTGGGATGTAAATGGAAAGAGTCGTTTGAAAGAAGGTTGAGCTCATCCCGAGACTAACAGCTAGATCTTGGCACCGCCAGCGCCGATCGATTGCGTCTTCGGCTCTGCTGTCGTTGTATCACTGTAGATGCAACCTGATAACCACAGCTGAGTGTACATAATCTCGCCTTGAACCATAGAGAATGGTCCTGGGTCCCATACCCCTCGCCTCTCTAGCGTGCTAGTCGTGGTCTATAATACCAACAAATTCACCTTATGCAAGGGTCTACCAAGATTCAGATCTCAACTTACTGTCCTTAGTTGAATCATACATGAGATGGCGACATTCGCGTCAGTTGCAACCTTCCCTTTTAGAGGTATATCGCTGACAGATGTACAGCCGATCAACGTTTTCGGCAAAGGCCTACGCAGCTTTTCGACCTGCTTACCCACCATCACTATTCCGCACCGTCCTCAACTACCACCAGCTGCCCCCATCTAGTGGCACGTTGCTGGATCTCGGGTGCGGTCATGGCCTCATCGCGCGCTATCTGAAGCCGCATTTCAAATCAGTGATTGCCATCGACCCGTCGGCAGGGATGATAGCGCAAGCACAGCAAACCACGACCGATTCTGATATCACGTTCCGCCAAGGTGGTGCCGAGGACCTGGACTTCCTACCTGATGGATCTGTAGATATGGCCGTCGCAGGCCAGGCTGCGCATTGGTTCGACTACGGTAAGGTCTGGCCGAATCTGGCACGCGTGGTGCGCCCCGGCGGCACCGTAGCCTTCTGGGGATATAAAGATAACGTGCTGCTCGGGGCCGAGCAGGCGACCCATATCATGGAACAGTTCGTCTACGGATTCGGCGAAGTTGCCCCCGGTATGGAGGAAATGGGCCCGTACTGGGAGCAGCCTGGACGGAATATTCTACGGGACCTGTTGCGGAGCGTACGGCCGCCCGAAGACGACTGGACGGACTTTACAAAATCGGAACACGAGCCTGGGGAAGAAGGGCCAGAAGACGCTTGCTGGTTGAAGAAGAAGATGAAACTAGGAGAGATGGAAGGCTATTTGAAGACATTCAGCTGTTACAATGCCTGGAAGGAAGCGCATCCGCAGGCGAAGAGCCGAGAAGATGGTGGAGACGGAGATATTCTAGATATCATGTGGGATCGCATGATAGATGCGGTCCCTGAATGGAAGGCCTTGGGCGAACGTTGGCGAGAGGCTGAAGTTATGAATGATTGGGGCACTTATATCCTGATGGCTAGGCGTCGGTGATGCTGTATTATGGCACTACGTGTATTGGTAGGAAGAGTTAATAATTACCTAACTTTCTAGGTGGAGTATATTAGTAACATGAAGAGATCTCTTTCGCAAGTCGATGTGGCCCCCGGATGTTATGAAAGTCAATTGTGTACCTAAATTGTCAGATTGTGCACATAAACAGGAGGAGTGAACCATTTAAAAATTATCAAAGGTTCAGGTTCCGGCGGTGTACTAGCGCCCCGCTTTGAATTGACCAAGTAAAAAAAGGCACTGGTCTGCTGGTTGCGCGGTTGCCCCGTCAATATTGATCCACAGCATGCATTGACGACGCTAGCTGGGGGCAATTGAATTTCATTGTTTCATTTCCTATCAACATTCTTCTTACTTTAAACATTATTCTCGCCTCCAAAAAACATCATCACGAACATTGGCTCTTCTTGAACCATTTTTCTCTTTGAACGAGTTTTAACAGTCAAATATACCCAAAAATGGTGAGTTGATCTTGTTCCCTTTACAATTGTTGGAAAGTAAACAGAAGTTGCCCCTCGTTACCCCTAAATCCTGGTTTAGCGTGGTTGCGCGATCAGAAACAGCCAGTCAGCATCCCTTTTGTAGCAGTTGTAATGGCGCTGGGTGCAACGAGCAGTGACGGTGCGCCCGTTTAGGGGCTATCGATTGCACCGGCATTCTTTTCTCTGCGGCCTCCGAAACTTTCCAATCCTCCGAGAAATCAAGCGAAAACAAGAAATCCAAGCCTGAATCAACAAACCTGATTCCAATCTCACATTCGCCCATTTGTTTCTTTTCTGCCATCCAAACTTGTGTCCTAGATACATCTACCACGAGAAAAGCGCAGCGCAATTGCGAGAATTTGTCAACATGGCCGCTAACGAAACTCATGCTCAGGCTTCTACCAACTACAAGGAGGCTTTCTCTTTATTCGACAAGCGAGGCAACGGCCGTGTTGCCCTCGACAGCCTAGGCGATCTTCTGCGCGCCTGTGGCCAGAACCCTACCTTGTCCGAGATTCGAGATCTGGAGCGCAATGTTGGTGGTGACTGTAAGTAGCCCCTATTGTTTACATCACTATTTTGTTACTATTTGGCCACCAATGCGCTGCGAAAAGAGTTTGTGCAATTCATAACATTCACTAATATTATTGCGACATCTTAGTCGATTTCGAGACCTTCTCCAAGATCCTGAACCGACCAGGCGGCTTCCGCGACCCCGGCGAGCCTGACGAGTATTGCCGTGGCTTCCAAGTCTTCGATAAGGACATGACAGGCTTTATTGGTGTCGGGCAACTCAAGTACATCCTAACAAATCTTGGCGAGAAGATGACGGATGAAGAGGTAGACGAGCTGCTCAAGGCCGTCGACACCAGCTCAGGACAGGTCAACTACACTGGTACGTGCAAATTCTTTTGCGACCAGCAACGAAGAAAGCGGCTAATTTGGTATAGACCTCGTCCGAACTATCCTTGCGAACTAAGAACATATCCCCTTGCGCATTGATGGAAGCTGGAGTTTGGAGGCGTAGAAATTGTTACATGCACTCGCAACGAGAAAAGGCATCAACATATCGCATCATAACACGTTGGCACGGCTGGGAGACGATATTGGCGTTTGCTGCTCACTGATTAATGGAATTATGAGAATTGGGTTCAGACCTGGGACGGTCTCTTACGATAATACCTGTCTGTAGGTAGTCATAGGTGATATGGAAATACAACAAATTAAGACGGTACGACTTGATCTCTTTTAGAAGATGTGTATTGGTGTAGCATGCATCTTGAACCTTAGGTTGGGTTTGTTTCCCCTAAATCATACCTAATCTAACCTTACCTACCTTTGGAAGGCAGAAAATGCTTCCCCTCTCTGGCCTCTCCAGTTCCAGCACTACACAAGCACAAGATCTGCTGCATTTACTGGACCTGAAAAATACTCCCTGGTGCCAGGGTAAAGGAGGTATCCACCACCCACCACCCCGCATTGGAGGGGCTAAGAGGAAGCTCCAGGAAGACATCATTTCTTAGCTTTTCGTCACGATCCACAATCCTTTTACACATCCAACACATCAATCATCCTTCGAACTGTGACCTGACAGTGCATTTTCACGTACCTGAAGTGGATATAGCCACAGAGTCTTCTGCATTCAACAAACCAAATCAGATTCTAGATTCCGAAACACACATACACTTGCATCTGCATTAACCCCTTAGGTATTATTTCTGTTGCCTGAATAAACAAAGCCCCGCTGTGTTTCTCCATTCAGATCTGACTCCTTACGCCATTCCGTACCACTGGACCCCTCGTGATACTGGCAAACTCCGAGAAGACTACTACTATAAGAGGTCATTATCGACCCCTCCTCCTCCTCGTAACCTCTCTCCTTGTCCTCGTACTTGCTATTGCCTTCAATCTGGCTACCCCTCGAGCTCTCCCACGACTTACTGCATATCTCAATCAATTACGCCCAAGACCAGTTTCCTCCTCAGCTTTTAACCGTTTCCCCAGTTCCAGTAGATCCCTCATAATCGCCAACATGGCTCCCGACAAGTACAAGAACCCTCCTCAAGCTCCGCCCACCTTCACGGGCACGAAGGAGTCTATAGTTCACGATGCCAAGGCTATATGTGACACTACACGATCTTTGTTGGACAAGCTGGTTGCAGAGGTGCCTGCCGACAAGGCAACCTTCGCCTCCCTTCTGTCACCTATGGTAGAAGACGAGAACCAGTCTCAACTAAGCACTCGCATACTCGGCTTTTACCAGTACGTCTCAAGCAACGCCGATCTGCGCAATGCCTCCACCGAAGCCGAGAAGATCATGGACGAGTTCTCCATTGAGTGTAACATGCGCGAGGATGTCTTCAAGCTCGTAGAAGCTGCCTTCCAGGCACAGAAGAGCAAGGAGCCCGGCCTCGACGCCGAAAGCCTGAGATTACTCGAGAAAGAGCGTAAGGGCTACATCAGAAATGGCCTAGGACTACCTCAAGGACCCCAAAGAGACCGATTCAAAGAAATAAAGAAGCGACTTAGTCAGATCGCGATTCAGTTTCAAAAGAATCTTAACGAGGAGAATGAGGGCATATGGTTCACCAAGGAAGAGTTAGACGGGGTTCCCGATGACGTGGTCGACGGCCTAGAGAAAGGCACGGGAGAGAATGAAGGGAAACTGAAGCTCAGCTTTAAGTACCCTGATCTTTATCCCACTCTGAAGTTCGCTAAGAACCCGGAGACGAGGAAGAAAGTTTTCATTGCGAATGAGAACAAGGTGCGTTTATAAGCCCTGAAATCCCCTTTGCTTTAGATACTTGGGATGCTCTTGTAGATGGACCCAGCTAACGTGGTGGTGTGACAGACTAATCAGAATGTGCCCCTTTTCAAGGAGGCGATCTTGCTGCGCGACGAAGCTGCTAGGCTTCTAGGCTACCCCAACCATGCTGCTTTCCGTATAGAAGATAAGATGGCTAAGGATCCAGCTACGGTTAACACCTTTTTGTCAGATCTTCGATCACGCCTCGTCGCGGGTGGCGAGAAGGAGAGGGACCACTTGCTTGAACTGAAGAAGAAGGATGAAGAGGCCAGGGGACTGAAGTCGGACGGAAACTACTATCTCTGGGACCACCGCTACTATGACCGTATGATGGTCGAACAGGAATACAGCATCGACGAGACTAAGATTGCGGAATATTTCCCGCTGACAAGCACTGTCCAGGGGATGTTACACATTTTCGAAGAGCTGTTCGGGTTAGTATTTGTAGAACTGGACGCTAGCGAGCGAAAGAGATTATCCCCGACAGGCAAAGCCGAGGACATTGCATGGCACGAGGATGTGATTATCTTCTCAGTCTGGGATGACAGTTCTGAAGGCGACGGTTTTGTTGGCTATCTCTATCTTGACTTACACCCGCGACAAGGCAAATATGGCCATGCTGCAAACTTCAACCTGCAACCTGGTTTCTTGAAGAAGGATGGCTCGCGCCGGTATCCCGCCACGGCCCTAGTGTGCAACTTCTCTAAACCCACGGAGAAGAAACCCTCTTTACTAAAGCACGACGAGGTTGTTACGCTATTCCATGAACTTGGACACGGAATCCATGATCTGGCTGGCCGGTGTACGTACAGCAGATTCCATGGGACATCGACGGTTAGAGACTTTGTCGAGGCCCCAAGTCAGATGTTGGAGAACTGGTGCTGGACGCCTAGTCAGCTAAAGGCCCTCTCAAAGCATTACGAGACGGGCGAGAAGATTCCCGATGAATTAATCGAGAAGCAGATCTCGACCAAACATGTCAACGATGCCTTGTTCAATCTTAGGCAATTGCATTTCGGCATTTTCGATATGACGGTGCACTCGCCTGCTACTCACGCGGAGCTTGAGAAACTGGACCCCAGCGCGTTATTCAACGATCTCCGGACCCAGATCGCCGGCATCAAGGGCCCCGAGGCTCTGGGTGAGCCAAGCACCTGGGGTAACGGCCAGGCGACCTTCGGTCATCTCATAGGAGGGTATGACGCGGGTTACTACGGCTACCTGTCCTCGGAGGTCTACAGCGCAGACATGTTCTACTCGGTATTCAAAAAGGACCCGATGAACGGAAAGGAAGGGCGCAGATACCGGCATACCGTGCTCGAGCGCGGCGGCAGCCAGGACGAGATGCTGTCGCTGGAGCAATTCTTGGGCCGGAAGCCTAGCACCGATGCTTTCTACGCCGAGTTGGGCCTTACTTCTACTGCGTAAACGTAAGGAGAGGGTGATACGGAGACACAGACGGTGCGTCTTTTTGGGCTGGTATGAAAAGGGGTCGTATATAAGACTCATACATGAGTGTTCGCGCTCATTTATTATACTAGTAGATCTCCCCTCCCCTACATCAATTGCTCGAGAGACGCAATTGAATCAGCGTAGAATTACTCAGCGGAAATAATTAATAGACACCATACATTGTCTGTTAACTTGGAATGTGACTTTCTGGTAAAGGTATGGGTGATGGCATATCCCGTTAAATGAATTAACTGCCAGGTGTTTTAGAGTGTCCTTATTTGACACTGCCATATTTCTCCTACAGCAATCGATGAAGGTTTCCTCGACCGTTTTACTCAAGAAGTCCTTGACGAGCTGCCTTGTGGACGCGACGTTGATGATAGGCAGCGTGTAGAAGGGCGTGCCGTCCTTGAAAAAAATGGAGGCGACTTCGGGGAGCTTTACCAAGGATGTGCGGTACGCGATGCCTGAAGTTTAGGGCGTAGCTACCGGGATCTTAGCGATTGGTTTCTGGGTCTCGTTTTTGGGGGTGTGTAAGGCGTTCTCAGGGGTTAGGCGCAAAGGGTTTGACTGGAGGCCCAGAGGCTATGTCGTCCATTGCAGTGGCATTCCCAAGGCACTGCCTCTCATGCAGTTTCAGGGAATGGAGTTTCTACGTGGCAGTCGTCAATGTTCAGCGGACACCCTGTCAATCGGAGACCGACCGCAGCGGCGTCGCCCTGCTAAGCCTCCTGGCAGCAGCAGCCTACCTACAGGCAGCATTTCCACTGCGCCTCCGCCCCTACACTGCCTGTACCACACAGCGCACTCAACTCCATCACCAGATATTACCATTAGGCCCATTAGGCTTACTTACTAGTGATCAGAATGCTTCTAGACCGCTGCAACTCGGCACCATGCAAGTTTATGAAGAAATTTTTTTTTACAGATCTGTCGCAATTCAGTCAGGGGATGTTATGTAGCATGGTATGATATTAGCTGTGTTGCGAAGTTGTCATAATTCTGCTAATATTTCTGGTAACTAACGTTGAATCTTCGCATTCTATATCTCTCTACGTGTCCACTGTTACGATGCAGACCTTGGAAGCATAAGAAGGAACTCTGCTGTGGCATGAAGGGCCCTATCTACCTAGGTACCTACATAATATGTACGAGCTAGCGACCACGGGCAGGTCCCGGGTCCATACACGAGCCTGGCTGTGAAGCCCCTAACGGCTCTAATAGATCCCCTAGCTCCCTGGTCCCTAATGGCTTGAGCCACTAGACCCCTAACATCCACTACTCTACCTACTGAGAGCTCATGTTTAGCACAAATCTAAGATCCTGTAACATTGTCAGAATGAAGTTAATGTCGACCACAACTGGTGACTTACCGGAGGACAGATATGGTTACAATTCTGGCATGTGGATATTTACAAATCCCGACTTCCAAACTTGGCACACCAAAGACACTACTGAAAATAGAGTATTATATGTGAATGGGATACCGGGTGCAGGTGAGTCCTCCTCTAGTGTAGATGATGGGGCACTTACTATGTTTAGGCAAGACGACTCTTATGTCTACTGTCATTGAGAAATTGTTGGATGATAAAGACGTTGATGCGACTAAGCACTGCGTAGCATATTTCTACTTCAAACATAAGCAACCAGATAAAGGATCACACAATAGCCTTCTTCGAGCAATTTTAGACCAACTCATTGATCAGGATCCAGCGATCTCCGACGACCTCTTCGAGGAAATATCACTAATTGAGGCAACAAAATTACGGTCTACGAAAGCTCTTGAGAAGGTAGTTAGGTCTGTTCTGGAAAGTTCTCAATTCTCCTACCTCGTGCTTGACGGTCTGGATGAATGCGCTCAGGACGAAGCGGAGAGGTCAGTCAACTGGTTTCTATCCATCGTGGACAAGGGGCCGGGAGACACCAACACTACATTACGCGTATTGTTCTGCGGTCAGCGAGATGGTAATTTGGACAAGATGCTTGCAAATCAATGTTCAATCTCTGTAGAAACATCTGGTCACACTGAGGACATCACTCGATATTGTCGACGTTTCTGCGAGCGAATACGAGTAAAGTTTGATCTTCTGCCAGCAATGGAAGAAGACATTGTCACTCGTGTTACTAATGAAGCGCAAGGTAGCTAGTAAACTCGGGAATCCATTTACTGATGCTGACAATATCACAGGCATGTTTCTCTATGCACGGGTCGTATTGGGCAATCTACTGGGGCAGACGAGACTTTCAGGTTTAAGACAAGAAATTGAACCAGGCACATTTCCACAAGGAATCGAAAAGGCGTAAGCATGATATTTAGCTTCGAGAATGTGGGCTTATACCTTGCTACAGATACGAACGGGTGGCTGAGAGGATATTCATAGAGTCATCTACTGCTCAGCGCAAGGATGCAATGAAGGTCTTGGGCTGGATCACATGCGCCAGGCGGCTTCTCCGATGGCGTGAGGTTCAAGCAATTTTCTGCATCGACCCAACCAATGGGGTTGCTGACTATGAGGAAAGACTTAGGGATACTTGCAAAGATCTATGTGGATCTCTTGTCGACGTGCATCATGGGAGTAATAAAATGGCGGGACCCGAGGATATCATTAAGATTGTTCACGAGACTGCTCAAGAGTAAGTTCTCATATGCGATAATTAGATGTTGGCTAATCCGTAATTGGTAAGATATCTTATCCGAAGGAATTGGCTCGATGCCACTCTTGAACATATTAGTTGCTATATTCTGTTCAAAATATCTTACCTCGAACCCATTTGCAATTGGGATTGATGAGAAAGACATTGCTGCGCATGCAACCATGGGATATTATGCTCTTCTAGACTACGCCGTTCAGTACTGGTTCCACCATCTTCGGGCATGTATCGACCTAACTAAAACATCGGAACCGGCTTTACTTCAAGACTTGATAAGATCAGCAAAAGAGTTTTTCATTTCTTATGGGCTTCCAACAAAGCTGGGAAGGTACGATGACACGACGAAACACGAAGTCGTTACAGATGCTCTCCAGGGACTGCCCGAGGATGGGAACGAGAGAAACTCGTATTTCAACATCGAGCACCGAATGACCTTGATTCGAAAGAGAATAGAAGTACTTCAAGAACAAGTCACAAACATCACAGCCCAGAATATTCTTACCAATCTCCATGGGACAGAGGTGCTTTATAAATGTTCAAAGCCGTGGTGCGAGTTTTTCACAGTCGGATTTGGAAGCGCCGAAGATCGCCAGAGACATGTCGATAGTCATGATCTCCCCTTCTGCTGTTCTGTGGAGGACTGCTTTGCATACCAAGTGGGGTATGACACCCAGTCCAAACTAGAGCAACACAAGAAACGCCATCATCCCGAGCCGGCTACTGAATTGGAATTCCCTAGAATAACTTCTAGGAAACCGGCAAGTCTCTGGACAGCTGCTGCACGAGGCGATTTAGCTACAGTCAAAGCGTTGCTAGATTCTAGAAAACACATCGATAGAGTCAAGCAGGAAAATACACTACTTCATTTGGCGGCAAGGTCTGGCCACTTTGACATTTGCAAGCTCTTAGTTGAGAGAGGTGCTAGTGTGGACAAACAGGGATCTAATGAACAAACAGCACTGCATATGGCGGTACTAGCTGGCAGTGTAGACATTGTTCGCCTGTTTCTCAGCCAGGACCACTGTCAACCGGATATACCCGACTGGTACGGAAAATCGCCATTTTTCGAGGCTTGTGTGCTTGGCCATTTGGACATCGTCAAGTTGTTGTTGAGAACTGGAAAAATACAAATTAATCGACGACATAATAACTACGATGGTGCATCTGATCACTTCACAACAACAACTCCCTTCGGTTACGCCTGCAGCGAAGGGCATTTTGCCGTTGTCCAGTATCTTTTACAACAGAAGCCATCTGGCTTGGTCAATATGGACATTATAAGAGAAGTTGCTCAAAAGGGTCATGAAGCTATCGTCGAGCTATTGCTGCCAGCGTTACCCAAGACCATTACCATGAGTGAACTAGATATAAATTGCCTTCCACCCCATCTCAAGAAAATGAGGGATGACTGGTCTGTGGTCTTTAACCCACGTGAAACCCGTGTGGTCGACGTTGATTTAGTTCGCACATTCAATCATGAAAGTATGGTCTGGTGTGTCAAATTCAGTTATTGTGGTAAATATGTTGCCACGGGATGTTACAAGGCTGCACATATTTACGATGTCGGCACGGGTGAGAAGATCTGTGTTTTACCGCATGCGGATAATCTCCTTGGAGACTGTCACGTTGTCTGCGTATCTTTTAACCCTGACGGTACGTGTCTCGCCACGGGCGCCGAGGATAAGCTTGTTCGCGTAAGTTATTGTATATGCCTAGGTATAAATGCCTTAATGCTGATTTAGATAGGTTTGGGATATCGCGAAGCAGTCGATTCGCAAAATACTCTCGGGTCATGGGCAAGCTATCTACTCAGTCGATTTTGCCCCAAATGGAGATATAATTGCTTCTGGCGCTAGTGATAGGACCGTTCAACTCTGGGATGTTGAAACCGGTGCCGCCCTTTTGACACTCTCCACTGAAGACAGAATTACTACAGTTGCCATCTCTCCGGACAGCAGGCTCGTGGCGGCAGGATCTCTGGATCAGTCTATTGGCATATGGGATGCTCGTCAAGGCTACCTCTTAAAGCACTTAAATGGATCTGAAGGTCATGATGCGAGTATTTACTCGATTGCTTTCTCTCCTGATAACAAGTTCATTATCAGTGGTGGTATGGATAAAAAATTGAAAATGTGGGAGATCTCAGATAAGGAAAGCAAGGCCATGAACACATTTGAGGGTCATAAGGTAAGTCTGACGGTCAAAAAGTTGCATAGATCATACCATGCTAATGATCATAGGATTTCGTTCTCAGCGTCACTATGACGTCCGATGCTAAATGGATTCTGTCAGGCTCTAAGGACCGTGGTGTACAGTTTTGGGACCCGAAGACTGGCTCTTCGCAACTTTTGCTTCGTTGCCACAAGAACTCTGTTCTTTCTGTAGCAACAAGTCCACTAGGGGGTCTTTTCGCAACCGCCTCCGGCGATCTGCGCGCCCGCATTTGGGCATACCGATACTTGTCCTAAAGGAGAATTGTTAGAGGCTGTTAGGGTGCTAGGAGTTATTATGCCGAGTTGGGAATGAAAATGAAGGTAGATATGCTGATAGACTTTACAAGCTAGAAGTGTCCCGGTGATAGATATTTCTATTAAACTATGTATATCCAAAATGAATGTGTCTCAATCCCATCACTACAAAAAAATACAAATCCTATCTAACCACTCCCCCTTTATCACTCTCCCCCTTTTGCCTCTCACCCTTAGAAAAAAGAGGCAACTTAGTTGGTGCGGCCGAGGAGGCGGTTAGCGACGTCGGAGACGTAGCTGGCGGTAGCGCCGCGGCCGTCGCTGAGGTCGTTCGGGTTGACGGAGCCCGAGTTGTACTCGCGCAGCGCCTTGTAGATGCAGTCGGCGGTGTCGGCGTCGCCGAAGTCCTTCAGGTTCAGCTTGAAGTGGTTGGTGCCGGCCTTGACCATGCCGGTGATGTCGGCCTTTCGTTACGAGTCAGTTTTGTTACGGCTAAAACAATTCAGGGGCAGTGCTGGGCACTGAGTGAAGAGCTTACCTGGGAGAGACCGTGCTTGCCGGGGAAGCCAGGGGAGCCGTCGCACTGCATCAGGCCGGCAGTGGAGTGGCCGTCGGCGTTCCAAGTGGTCTGGACACCGACGTTGCCGGTGGACTCCTGCATGATGATGGCGAAGATGACACTGGTGCTAGGTTAGTTGTGCTTCTGTGGTATGAGACTTTGGAAACCACTTACCGCTCCTCAACGCCGATCTTGGCGGACTCGTTGACGGCGTTCCAGATGCGGCCAATGTCCTCGTCGGTGTCACCAGTTGCCTTCATGGAGGCCTTGTTGGCGTTGAAGATCTCCTCGAACGACTTCCACTGGTCCTTGCCAGGGAAGCTGGAGGAGGGGCCGGCGTAGTGAGTGAAACCCATTGTATATGATTTGTTAGAGAGTTTGAGATGGTATATAAAGTGTGTATTGGAATGTTGTTGAAGCTTGTTGTTTATTGTGAATGATGTGTGTGATGATTCTTCTGGCTCTCTGGTGGTTGCGAACCTTCCTCTTTATATCTTTCATCGTGTCCTACTTCTTCCAGCCAGCGCCGCTGATGAACATCTTCGATAGTCTTCCGTTCCCTAATCGGCCACCGTCAATGTTACAGTGAGAACTAGTGTTCGTAAACTAGCGATGATACTGCCATGCTGTGAAGAAGCGTGACTGTATCTCGTGGTCTAGATTGATGAGCCGATCACCACATATTGTCTACCTAGGTAGGTACCTAAGGTATGTTCCTTTTCCCTCTTCGAGCACTAAGTCTAACTAGGGGCTATCCTTGAGGCGAGGCGAAATCTATTTCCTGAGATCTCCTCAGTGATACCTAACTGGCTGAGCCTTCGCATATTGTCCTAAGTCGGCGGAGCCCAAGTGCAATATTGCTGACTGGCTAAGAAATCGCACCATATGATCGATCGCCTCCATCCTTTGCCGCCTCCGCCTTGCCATACTCAGATTAATTCTTACCCATAGTCTGCAATATCTTACATGGCTAAAAGGGCCCAATATCACTTAGGTCAGCGATCATGTCATCTTTGAGGCTCACTTGGGTAGTCTATGACTACCTGTTTTGGTTCTTGGTGTGACGAACCTCAGTTGTTTCTTATGTGAGCCTCGGTAGCGGGCCTAGGATTTCCGCTCGCTCCGAGAACTCATAACTCGAATACAGTGCCGTAAGGCTGAGTAACGTCTTGCGAAGCTAAACATTCTTGTATTTATGTAGTAGTAGGTTACGTCTGGAGTCACGGGAGTGTTTCGCCGAAGAGAGATTGACCGCCTCAATGCGAGCTATATCTTGCGATCAACTGGTAACTACCTATATACTGCAACATTTTGGTCTTTAGTATATCTAGGTTACAAGAGTGATACCAATTGAGTTGTACCGCAGTATCTGTAATTGGGAGTAGGCGTATACTGTAGAGGATCTAGATAAAGAAGTCCTCGGTAGTATGATCGCAGTAAGTCAGGTCAGCTGCCCGCCCACACCAAGCGCGGAGGTAAGCCGTGATGCTTATTTTCAAGTACACCAATAAGCGTATATGAATAAAGCTTGTCTAGGCCCTATTTTCTCGGTGAGAGTGTCCATAGGTTGCGGAGACTTGTACCTGCATGCCACTTAGCGAACGCTCGATCTTACATTTATGAAGGGACCAACCGGCATGTAAACCTCGCACCGCGGCTAACAAACCGCGATGGATTGGGTAGCATTATATCTTTGGCTGACGTATATTTACGTATTCCTATGCTCTTCTTACCTCAAATTATGAAGCTAGAGGTTTAGGTAAGGATATATCAGTCATATATCTGAGCTCCATCTTAATAACCCTTAAGCGCCTTCGTCGTTTTAGGGAAAAGGTGCCCCTTAGATTGCACTGTTCTCTTAGTCAAAAGTCCGGTAAAAAATCCCTGTTAGCAATTATTGAATGATATACCTAAGGTACCTTATTGAAAGCAAAGAATGCGCAGACCACTGAAGATGCAATAGGGCGGGTTATTGAACGAAATCGTTCTGGCATGATCTTAAACCTTTAATTGACCCTGTATTATCGTGCCGTACATCGTAGATTCTGTTGTAACCTTAGGTCGGGTAGGTAGGTACCTAGGTGGGTAATATTAACTGATAAAACTGCTTACCTTAGGTACGTATTTAGTGGCAGTGTAGATAATTATTGCATTCGTTAGCTCGACCATTTTGGAATACAATCTTACTTTATTGCGCGGATAAGTGAGCAATAATTGAAATTACTTTTTAACTCTTGCTTCAAGTTTTCAAAACATGAGGGCCCCCTGCGGGCGCCGAAAGATCCCGACTTTAGGAGCTTCCGTAAACGCCAGCTATTCCAGCTATTCCAGCTATTCTGGCTACTCCTGGCTACTCCAGCTACCCTTGGCTATTCCAACTACTCCAGGCTATCCCAGCTACTCTTGGCTACTCTAGTCTATTCCAGCTATTCCTGGCTCCTAACCTGGCTAT